>VDFB02033041.1:0-36383 GCA_007258455.2 Sequoia sempervirens
AACGGGTTCATTTAATTTTCTTGAATTTTGCACCCTGGAAAAGAAACAATTTTTTTTTTTACAAATTTATTCAAGCTCCTCATCCCTGTGAACATTTCTTGTTGCTTTGACTTGAAAATTATTTATCAGCCTGTGCAGTTGGCATTCTCTGACTTCACCTCAGACAATTCCGCTCACGCCTCAGGAAAATTCCATCACCTCTCCAGACTTAGGCATTTTTCTAAGGGGGAACATTTTGTGCCTTAGAAATTTTTTGAATCACTTAGCATTTCTTTTGAAAAATTTTCCCTTAGAAAATTTTATTCATTCTTCAATCCATCTTGCCAGTGGTGAGAAAATTTCATCAACTTCTCTTAGCACATCACACTTAACATATTTTATTTTTCATCTGGCAATTTCAACGCCTAGGCATGTATTATTCATCCTTTGTATTTTATTCTCCATAAAATTTCCAACACCTTAGCAATTATCATCAACGCATTTGACAATTGATGAAGGATTAAACCACGCCTAGCATATTTTATTTTCCATCACCCACCACATTACACACTTGAATTACTTTGGGCGCATTTTCTTTGTCATGGAGAATATTTTCAACGCCTAACTTATCACTCACCAACCTATACTCACTTGAGCGCACTTCTCATACTCAGGAGAATGAAGACTTTCAACGCCCAACAAGTGACTTTTGAGCTTCCTTAATTTCGTCTTCACATGGCCCCATTTGGGCGCATTTTACCATGCAAGCAGGATGAAACCTCCCACGCCTTGACCTCTTGGAATATTCTCTCCTTGTTTTGTCTTGACATGCTCTCTTTTGGGCGCATTTAGGCCTAGTAGGAGGATGAAATCTGTTGACTCTTTGACTTTTTCTAGCTTATTCTTGCATGGGCACATTTTACTAGTGGAGGAGGATGAAAACTTACACTTAGAAAATTTTGCAATATAAGACCTTGAGCTGGGTGCATTTTGCCATAGTAGGATGAAAACTGTTGACTGCTTTGACTCACTTCTTTTTTTGGGCGCATTTTCTCCCAGCTGCAGGATGGGCGCATTTTGGGGGGTGAGAAGGACGAATTCAACACTTAGAAATTTTTTTAACTCTCATGCTTCAAGGTGGGCGCATTTTGGCATAGGAGGTGGATAAACTTTGTTGACTTTCCTTGACTTCATTGCCGAATGGGCGCATTTTGGACATGGTGGAGGACGAGCTTCATACTTAGAAATTTTCATGCTTCCTCATCTTCCTGGGCGTATTTTGCCATGGCTGCAGGATGAAGTTCCAGACTTAGAATTTTTCCTCATTTTTGCCAGTTTATCCATGCCCTGCTATTTATAGTAAGCCCTCTGATTTTTGCATCTCTGAAGCTTAGAATGATTTGAAATTTTGGACACTGCATCCTCATGACCTTATTGTCCTGTCGACACTGCCATTTTTAGTCGGCCTGCTATTTTTAGCCCATTTTTGAGGGTGATTTGCTATAAATAGTAACTGCTTGTTTCTGATAGCTCCACTGCTCCGATTGACCTGAAACTTGAATGAGGCGCTCCTCACCACGTGACCTGACTGACATCAATGCATGCACCTGACTTGCTATTTTTAGCCTATTTCCAAAATGACTTACTATAAATAGTAAATGCTCCGTTTGACTTGAAATTTGACCAACAGATAGCCTGAAAGATGCTGATCGCAGTGGTTTACACCGGTTTTCGAAAATTCTGACTTTTTACCCTTCTTTTCAGGCTCCGAAGCTGGAAACCCTAATTTTGCTCTGCATGTGTATCAAATGATCTCTGTTTGTCTTCGTTTTTGCTACATTGCGATCAGCTTATGATTCTGAACTGCTGGGAAGCGGTTGCCGGAATGCACCTGCTAAAAATAGTAAGTTCCTTACTGAGTGATTATCTTCGTTTGCATGTCATACCACTGCGAAGCTCTCGAAAAACCCACCAGGAATCATCCGACATGCAAAAGAAACCCTGACATGCAAACCCTAAAAATAGCCTCGGAAGACTGAATTCTAGAGGTTGTCATCTCGCTTTGCATGTTATACTATTGCGAAGGTCTCGAAAAACCCAGATGGAATATGCCGACATGCAAAGGAAAACTCTGCATCTAAGCCCCAAAATCTGCTCCGGAAGCCGAACTGCTAAAAATAGAAAGTTGTCGGTTTCAGCTCAAATTTTGCACGCGAGTAACTTGGTGTGTTCTGAATGCAACATGACTATCGGAATTTCAAAAATGTTGACAGAACACCTGTAACTGCACACTTACTAAAAATAGTAAGTACTCAGAATCTGATGAAATTTCAGTGGAAGCCTGCTGAAAACACACTAACAGCAATGTTAAGCTCTGTTTTCAATTTATTTACTTCATTTGATTTCAAATTGGCAAGGAGGATGGAAACCCTAATTTCTAGACTTGGCCAAATTTCACATTAAGGTTCAACGGTGGGCACATCCCGGAAAGACAAATAGTAGAAAAGAGAGACAACAACAAAATGACCGAAAAGCGAAGCCAAAATTAGGGGGGTCCCCATTTGTAATGGGGCGATGTGTGAAAAAGGTCACAACACTTTCCCGTTGCTTTCCTGTTTTCTTTCGTTTTGGTTTTGGTTTGTTGCCCTTTGGGTTTTTGGTTTGGTTTATGTCCCTTGAGTTGTCCGCTCAAGTGGTTTTGGTTTGGAATGGGCAAGGATTTAGGGTTTCCCCGTTGCGAAGGAGGTGATGATGGTTTTAACTTTCACAACGTGGTTCCTTTCCACTGGACTTTGTGCAAATTTTTGAATAGACTAAGGTTGTTTTCCTCTTGTCATCATTCAGTTTGGAATAAGCTCGTCTCGGGAGGTTAACCCGTTATTGTGTCTTAACACATGAGTCTAAAAGACCTAAAAAAAATCTTACCTATCTCCATTCCGGGTCATTTTGGTTTCTTGGGAAAGGTTTTGGTAGGTGAAAAATTTACATCTTGCTTCAGCGCCACTACAATTCTCAAACCCATTGGAGGCTTCAATGCTTGTCAGCCAATTGAGGAATTGACAGAGAAATCAAATGAAGAAAAGAAAATGTGCTTAAAAGAAATATCTGAAATATCAAGAAAAGGAGAAATGAACAGAAAAATATTATGAAATATTGGTTTTTGGGAACATACGAGTAACTCCACCGAGGCTATGGACGCCTGGCCAGCAGTGGAGCAATATTCGTGAGAATTGTAGCGACAACCTCGTCAGGGCTATGGACGCCTAAGTGGCAGTGAGGCAATGTCCCAGATGCTTTTGAAGTTAAGATATTTACATAGCCTGCTGCGGCCGATTTCGGAAGTCGAGATGGTTTAGAGATGGAACGAATGCACACGCTCACAAGGTCTTAGATGAAAGTGTTCGGATCCAATATCGGATTCTTCTCCCCTTTTGAGTAAGTATCTTTCTATATGATGGTTTGAGGAAGATTAATCAAGGTTCAATTCTTAAAGTGTTTTTCAACACTTTCCTGTGGAGTCGCCAGATGTTGTGACCTTTTCACACATCGCCCCATTCAAAATGGGGACCCCTAAATTTTGCTCCATTCTGGTCTTTTGGTTTTGGTTTCTCTCTCTCTCTCTCTCTCTCTCTCTCTCTTTCCGTCTCTATTCTGGTGTCTGCCTTTCGAGGGATGTCTCCGCCGTTGAGTTTAAACATGAATTTGGCCAAGTCTGAAAATTAGGGTTTGTACTTTCCTAGTCAGTTCAAGGTCAAACGAAGTGAATAAGTTGAAAATAGAGATTGACATTGATGTCGGTATGCTTCCAGCAGGCTTCCACTGAAATTTTATCAGATTCTGACAACTTACTATTTTAGTAAGCGCGTAATTCAGGGCATTCCGTCAGCACTTTTGAAGTTTCGATCGTCACACTGCATTCAGAGCACATCAGGCTACTCTCTGGCAAAATTTGAACTGAAACGGACGACATTCTATTTTTAGTAGTTTAGCTTCCAGAGCAAATTTCAGGGCTTGGATGCAGGATTTTTCGACGCATGTCTGGAGATTCCTTCTGGATTTTTCGAGACCTTCGCGACAGTATAACATGCAAAATGAGATGACAACTTTCAGAGTTCAGCCTTCAGACGCTATTTTTAGGGTTTGCATGTAGGGGTTTTCTTTGCATGTCTGCATATTCCTTATGGGTTTTTCGAGAGCTTCGCAGTGATGTGACATGCAAACGGAGATGGTCACTCATTTAGGAACCTACTATTTTTAACAGGTGCATATTGGCAGCCGCCTCCCAGCACTTCAGAATCACGAGCTGATCGCAATGCAGTAGAAACGAGAACAAACGAAGATCATTTGATATGCATGCAGAACAAATTAGGGTTTCCAGCTTTGGGGCCCGAAAAGAGGGGTAAAAAGTTTGAATTTTCGAAAACCGGTGTATACCACCGCAATCGTCGTCCTTCAAGCTATATGCTCGTAAAATTTGAAGTCAAACGGAGCACTTACTATTTATAGTAAGTCATTTTAGAAACTGGCTAAAAACAACAAATCACTTGCAGGCGCCGGTGTCAGCAGGCAGGTCACGTGGTGAGGAGTGCATCATTCGAATTTCAAATCAAACGGAGTTGTGGAAGTATCAGAAGCAGGCAGTTACTATAAATAGCAAACCACCTTCAGAAATAGGCTAAAAATAGCAGGCCAACCCGAAATAGCAGTGTCAACAGGTTGATGAAGTCGTAAGGATCCAGTGTTCAAAATCTCAAGACAATCTGAGCTTCTGAAGTGTGAGAATTAAAAGGCTTACTATTTATAGCAGGGCATGGATAAGCTGGCAGAAGAAGGGAAAAATGTCTAAGTCTGAGTTTCATCCTGCAGACACCTCCAAATGCGCCATGCTTGCCTTCAAGGTGATGGAAAATATTCTATGAAATGAGTTCATCCTCCTGCCACCTCCAAATGCACCCAAGTTGGTGGAGTAGAAGCATAAAAAAATTCTAAGGCAAGCTTCATCCTGCTTCCTAGGCAAAATGCGCCCAACATACCTTGATGCCATGGAATAAAATCTAGGTGTTAGCTTCATCCTGCTCATGCCTCTAAATGCGCCCTCACATGCAAGCAAAATCCAAAAATTTTCTAAGTATAAAACTCGTCCACCTCCTATCGCAAAATGCGCCCATGCAACAAGAAAGTCAAAGAGGTCAAAACGTTTCATCCTCCCACCTAGCTAAAATGCGCCCACCTTGAGAGTTTGATGAGAAAAAGATTCTAAGGCATGAACTCATCCTCCACCACCCTCCATTTGCGCCCATCCTTCATGCATGTGGAAATGCGCCCAAATGGGGCCATGTGAGGACAAAAATAAGGAAGTCAAAGGGTCACATGCTAGGCGTTGGAAATTTAAAATCCCTCTCACCCTCTTATATGCGCCCATCCTCCTCCTAGGCTCAAATGCGCCCAAAAGAGGCCATGTGAGGACAAAAATAAGGAAGTCAAAGGCTCACTTGTTGGAGGCGTTACAAGTTTCATCCTTCTTGCATGCCAAAATGCGCCCAAGGTGTTGAGGTTGAAGTGAAATATGCTAGGCGTGTTTAATATGCCCCTTCAAGTGTGGTATGCGCCTAAAGTTGATAAGGGTGATGAATATAATATGTGAGGCATTGGGAATATTAAGGGGGTGAATGGAAAATGTTGCCTAAGCGTGTTGAATATTCCTCATGAAGTGTGATGTGTGCCTAGGATGTGTGAGGTGGTAAAGAATGTGCTAGGCGTTGGAATTTTTAAGCCTATGGAGGATAAAAAAAACAAAATGCAAGGTGGTGAATAAAATAAAGAATGTGCCAGGCGTTGGGATTAAATATCCTCCATGACATGTGCCTTCAGGAAAATCTTCTAAGTGAAGTTGATAAAATTTCCACCACTGGCGAACGAATGAAGTTGAATAAAATTTTCTAAGGAAAAATTTTCAAAGTGATTCAAAATTTTTCTAAGGAAAAATATTTTCTTCCTTGGGAAAATAGGCCTAGACATGGAGGTGATGAAATTTTTCTTGAAGCACGAGCAAATTTTCCAGTGATGAAGTCAGAGAATGCTGGCATTGCAGGATAAATTTATAATTTTTTCGAGTCAACGCAACACAGGATGTTCACAGAGATGAAGAATGGATTTAAATTGATTGAATAATATTTTCCTAAGGTTCAAAATTTTAATGAACCCGTTCGTTGTGTACCCATGGATTCATTGCGTTTTCGAGAAAATTTTCTTCTGGGTACTGACGATATTCGAGGAGAAACGGATTTCTATGTCTTCTGCACTTCGCCGAGACCTTCAGCATGAAGAATTTAATTGGTGCTCGAATTATGAATTTTCCTAAGGGAAAATTTTAAAATTTTCTAAGGCAAATTTGAATAAAATGGTTTTTGCTTCGACGATGAATTTAAAGTAAATTGACTAGATGATTTTGATTGAGTTCTTCACAGATGAATTTTCTAGAGCGTCAGAGGTGATTAAAATTTAAAATTTGCAAGACAGAACTTCGGCTGGCGAATGGAAATTGTTAAATTGATGAATTTAAATTAAATATTTTCAAAAGTGAATTTAAAAGATGCCAATCAAAGTTCAACTTAATGACGTCGAAAGACAAGTGTCAAAAATACCAGAGAGGGAAATTTGAATGAAGTAGTGGAGATTTAATACACTGGCTAAACATAGCCTCCTTCTGGAATTCGATTTTCCTATAAGAATTGAGAAGTTTTTCATTTCTTTTCATAGCTGAAGGAAAATCGAATTTGCTCTGAGTCTGATGTTGAAGTGTTGCTGAAGTTCGAAATTTGTTGAAGTAAGTTGTTGAAGCTGCAGTGCAAGGAAGTGCAAGATTTTGTTCTAAAGGATTTGAAGTTGCCAGTGCAAGTGGGAAAATCGATTTGGGAAGAGGAGTTTGCTGAAGCTAAGTTTTAAAATCTGAAGTTGCTGAAGGCTGAAAGTTGATTGAAGAAATTTCAATTTGAAAAAGAATATTGCTGAAGCTAACTGTTACTAAGGAAGTGCACACTTGCTGATTTGCTGATTGAAGAAGTGCGAATTTACAAGAGTGAAGTTACTAAAATCTGCAGTTGTTGAGTGTGAAGTGAAGTTGCTGAAGCTTGCTTAGAAATTTGTTTCTAAGTGATTGATAATTCGAAGTCTGTTGAAGAAGAAGTTGAGGTTTGCAAATGAGAAATAATATTGCAACTTCTTGAAGTCGACTGGCAGCCCCGCAAAGTACTTTATTCTTTTTTCTAAGTTAATTTGCTTATGGATGTTTATTGTTTTGCAGATGGCTGAAGCAAGGACAACTGGCAAGGACAACAATGGTGCATCCAGGAAAGCTGTCATAAAGAAGCTGAGCAAGTCTTTCTTGTCGGAGTCGAAGTTTACTTCAAAGTTGGGCAAGCTGGCGGATACGAATTTGGGCTCTCTCAACTTGGAGACTTTCAAGAATCGAATGTTGGGGATTGGTAATCATCAACCTTCGACCACTTCACACAACATCATCCGAAGTGGGTTATATGCAGCTGCTGGTTTTCCACCCGCCATTCAGTGTTCGGAGCTGATGATGGAGTGCGCTAACTGCTATGAGAAGGATCACAGGTCAATCATGTCACCAGATGGACAAGTGCTCGCCAACCTCACTCCTGCTGCCATTGGTGAAGCTTTTGGAATCCCAGTGCATAGGAACATGATTTACAAATCAAGGGAGCGAGCTGAGCGAATGTATGCTTCTGCATTCGAGAGATGTACAGAAACGATCAATACTCACTGGATGAGCAACCCCAAGCCTTCTCGTACGAAGCTGCCGAGACAAATCATAGCAGATGACTTGAAGCAGGAGTATTGTGATCTTATCATGATGCTAAGTTGAGTTGGAGGCTGCTCGCAGTCTTTTATTTTTGAGCCATGGATGTTCTATTACATCAACCTCGTGCTGGAAGGAAACGAGTACGTCAACTGGGCTGAAATGACCAGTGACAATTTGCACGAGCAACTCCTGAGCTTGAGAAGAACGAAGACATTCTATATGGGCTCTTACATCATTTACATGCTGGCCTGTATGACAAAATATAAAGGAATTTCATATAAGGAGCCTGTTGGCTGTGGTTCTCATCAGTTTAAAATTCATGAGGCTTGTTCGTAGTTGCATTTGACAAGTACTTCTCATTACAAGCGTGTCAATCACGCCTTCACCATGCACATAACGAGATTGTTTCAGGAGCGGATGCATCACAGGATCTCGAGGGAGGCCCAAGAATTGATTGAGAGGTATGGGTGCTGGTTTATACAATTTCGAAAGTTTTCTTACATAAGGCTGCAAGGATTTTCGTCATATCCATATAGACTGCCTAAGTACCCAACCAACAGAATATTGATGTTAGAGATATCTAGGCAATTGGTTGCCTACGATAAGATTCAGAAGAAAAAGAAGGGAGGTGTTGACTTCCCAATTGTCATGGGCAACTCCGATGAAGTGTGTCCTTCATTACAGGCAGCTAGAGAAGCCGAGAGCGAGCTTCAGTTTTATCACTTTTCATATCACACCAGCCGACAGCACTATGATCCACATAACAACATCAAATGGGTACTATAAGAGGAATTTAAACATAAGGCAAATATTGAAGATTATTGGGCTGATACGTTGGACGAGGCTGAAGTCAGGAAAAGAATGTTCTCTAGGTTGCCAATAAACATGATCAGGGAGCGTGAAGTCATTCCGGTACCAGACCAGGTAAATGAGGACATGGACGTTGTCCATCCCGATTATGAAGCAGTGAGAGATACTCCACTTCCACTCGTAGATTGGTCAGAACCAAAGGTTGCTGACTTGGACACACTTTCCATTCGAGTCTTGACATTTACCAGAGCATGGGTTGACAGGCGTGTGAGGAAGTTGAAGAGTAGGTCAATTGCATTGACTTACAATTTGATGGGAGATCACAGGACGCCCACCACCAGCAGGAAGAAACAAATCACACGAGGTCCGGAATTTAGAAGGAAAGAGCCAGTTCGGCAAGAGCCTGTTCAGCCGGAACCTCCAAGAGTTGCAGTTGAATCACCCACACCATTAGAGACACGTTCTCCAAGTATACAGGAGGTTTCTTTATTTGCTGATCAAAGAAATGCATTGAATTAGGTGCAAGCGGTACAAGAAGATAATCAGCCACCGCGGAGAGAGTCAGTTGGCCAGAGCGTCAACGCACCTACTAGAGATGATCAGCAAGATGATGAGGGGACTGCTACTGACCCTCAGTTTCAGCAAGAGTTAGAGACGGCTTTGGAGGATGATGATATAGTTTCAGGAGATACTCAGCCCCTTGAGGACGATGAGCCTCACCAAAATGATATAGAAGTTGAACAAGTCCGTGAAGTAGAGGCACAAGAACAACAGCCATTTGATATACAGTATACAGTACCTGATTGGCTCAGAGATAGGATGAGAAGGAGCCCTAGTGAAGAGATTGATCCAGCAGTTGAAATGGAAGATTTTTTGAACAGGATCAGCACGCCTCCACAAAAGAAGAGAGCACGAAAGTTTTCAAAGATATCAACTGAAGAGGATGGCTCTCGCACCCTTCACATGGCACTGCCACAGGTTGATTGTGACCGAAATGAAGCAATACCCGAAAACTATGTGGTCACAACTCTGGAGTTAGGATGCCCCACAGGTGCACAGATTGTAGAGGAGTGTGATAACTCCTATCACGCCCTCAAGGACAGATTGTTCAGGAAGGAAGGAAAATATAAGAAGTTAAAAAGAGAGCATAAGGCTTTGATAGGATATGTGTAGCAGTTGTCTCGTCCTCGTGGGCAGGAGATTCCAGCGATAGAACTTCCAGCCGACTTACCTAGGGAGTCAATCAATGGCTTGTTGGAGTTAGGGAAGATGGCACAGGAGGCAGATAAGTGGGTCACGGGAGTTCGTGTTGAGACAAAAAAATTTATGGAGGACCTTGCTCTTGCTTTTTAGCAGGCTTTTAGTATTTTGGCACGGATGGAGGCAATTGATCAAGCCTGGGGTGATGCTTCTGTTTATGAAAGCAAAGTAATTCGGCGTCTTGAGGCATTGAGACATGTTCCTTTGCGGTTGCTAATTGATGGAGGGGTCATTCAGGAGAATGACAGGTATGACTTTTCTAGATGGTATTCTTCAGCAATCACGGGACGTGGTTTCTTCGACGCAGCACAGGCGGATTCAACTAGAGTACGGAAGGCTATGGCCAATATCATTGATGGAGTCTAGAATACTTTCGAGGCTATATTTGCTAGGCGGTTGAATCCAGATGAGGTGACTGTTGATAATTTGAGGGGTAGGCTAGTGCCTTTCTTTTCAGAGGTGAAGACCTTCGTACAAGATGACTTTGAGAACACTTCCATTTTCTCCTGCTTGATCCAGAGCATGCAGGATTCCCTAGTCGCTTGGAGAAAATCTTGTGCACGGCATGAACCGTCAGTCATGGTGTTAGAGTTCCAGCTCGATTGCATTCCACCCATTTCAGTTCAGGAGGTTGAGGTTGTACTTGCTAGATTCATTGAGTTTGCAGCCAGAGAGGAGAATGAGAATGCACTACTGGACGATGATCTTCTAGAAGACTGATTATGGGCATTAATTGCCTTTACTATTTTGGGAGTGAGTGGGAATCTTTGATTCATTTAATGTACCACTCCCCATTCTGACAGTTTTTAGGGTTAGGGCTAAGGTGGCTTAATCTTAGCCATTCTTTTGATTATAACCCTAGCCGTCCTTTGGACTGGGCTATCTATAAAAGGGGGAGTCCCCCTCATTTGTAATTCATTAGAATTAGAGATTAGAATTAGAATTAGAATCAGACCAGAGAGTAGAGCAGAGTAGACATTTTGCTTGATAGTTTAGCATAGTTTTGAGGAGGAAAGTTTTCCTTTGAAAACTTTTGTAAGAAATTGTTGTGTAATACTTTCATAATAGAAGATCGTTTCATTGATGGTGAAATTTGTCTTCATTGTGGATAGCTAGCAAGGTTTCTTCATCCCTTTGAATCCAAGTAGCGTAAAGTAATTTAAGAGTATCATTTTCATCTCATGCAAGTAGATAGTAGCTGTGGATGTGTGGCATTGATCAAGGCACTTCGTTTCATTCCATACCACTAGCGTCTTGCTGACGGCAAGTTTTCCTTGCGTGGTCTACTGTAGTATTTCATAAACTTAACTTCAGTTGTAGCTCATGTCTTGGTATGCGTCGTTTTGACGGTATCTTGATGTTGGGTTGTGACTTGAAAATTACTCGCTATCCCTTTGAAGATTGCACCTACTTTGTATAAGCTGTCCAACGTGAGGCAGAACAGAGTTTGGTTGAAGTTGTTAAGATTGATCCTACGTCCCACTTTAGAGTAGAATCTAGAACCTTCTCATCCCTACACTCATTTACTTTCCGTTCATCTTTGGTTAGTTTTAGGAAAACGTACTTATCGCTAAATCATCTACATTGCACAAATCCCTTCCAATCATCTATTTACTGTTAACTGCAAGTATCCTAAACAATTGTGTAAGTCCCCTCGTGAAAACAGCAATTCACATCAAACCAATTGAGGGTATTCCAAGTATTTGGGAACCTTGGAGTTGAACGTGCGAACTTTCTCGCAATCTTAGCGCACGAAATACTTTGATCAAGAGAGAATGGAGTAGCCTTCGGACAACTTTGTTCTACTGATTGGTGCGGTCATAAAAATCACATCAACAGGGGGGTGAATCAGTATTCCCGTAAATAAACCATTTAAGCATTCAAACATTCATTCCACATAACATATTCAATTTGCAGTAAGAAGTGAAAGCATGAAAGCAACCATCAAAACACACAACACATAAACACCAAATTTTTATGTGGAAAACCCAAGGAGGGAAAAACCATGGTGAGATTTAGCTCACAATATATTATAACCGGTCATAACATATTACACAAATGCTCACTACAGGTGTACTCACTACCCACAAAATGAAAGAAAGCTAAGAGAGGGGTGGCACACTACCAAGATTTGAATTGCTATAAATGCCTCTACAATATGCAGGAAATATAGTTCCACTAAAGCTCAATACATTGAATTAACACACTTCATACTACTCTTCTCTAACACTCTGCTCTACTCTTCATTTGCATCACATTCACACTCTAATTAGTAGGAATTCACACCAAATCAAAACATCATCATACTCATACATTCTACAACACCAAACAACCTTACATATATATCCAACACATCCGCAAACACCTATAAAATCAATTAGGTTAGCTTAATTAGATGTATGGTGTATAGTATGACTTATCGGCTCAAATTCAAAACACACACACTTCGTACCATGATTCAAAACTTGTAACGCATCAAATAGGTCGGAGTGGACCTATATTAGATCCCTCATAACATATTGACACTTAATTATACTCCGCACAACTCCAAACAAATTAGGTCGGCACCACTAGAGAAACAACACCAAATTACACCAACTATTTATCTACAATCTGACATGCGGACCTCCAAAACGCGTGCCACTTGGAACATAGATCCTTCTAACACTTGTAAGCACTCCCACAAATCTGCATAACCAAATATGCTTCCACGGAGGAATGTGGACCAATCCAAACTCATACTCTATACTAGCAAATACTGTCACTGGTAGACTCGATATTCTATCAATCATAACTTCGACGCCAAAGGGAAAAACAACATGAAACTTTGGATTTAGACTCCCTGGACATCCACCAAAATTACCTTAGAACAGTAGACCAAAATACTTCAATGCGGAACAATGCGGACAAAAAAACTGATGCTTTGTGTACTGAAAATTGTGTTCTAACACAACCAATTCTTCAACTCAAATGTTTGCACCAGATCAAAACTTCTTGCATCTATGCATTGGATTATCATCTTTATGCACACTCATGCTTCACCAATCAATCTGCACATTAATCTCCATACCAAGCCACAATGTTGACATCAATGACAACACTGTATTTGCACACTATGTATTTCATGCTCATACTCATGCTCATGTTGCCAACAAGCATATCAATGACAAACTTCTTATCCTTCCAACAAGTGCTTTAGTGATTGAAGTATTTCTGCACTTGTGATAGGTTGTTGATCTGAGTTATTCTTGGCCAATTTATTTGGTTTTAGCATGTTCCAAGAGTTGCAAGTATGACTAATCTTGATCTTAGAGAGTGTGATTGTCTAGAGGGTGCTTCCAACTTTACACCTTGGAAGTGCAATTTGTAGATGCTATTGGAGGAGGTTGATCTTTGGAGTTTTCTGGAGACAAAGGTCGCAATTCCTGACCTTGTTTAGTTGGTCGAACATAACAAAATGTCAAAAAGTCAACCAAGGTGAAGAGAATCACCTTAGATTCGATGAAGGATCATTTGATACCTCACATTTTAAAGAAGAAAACGACAAAGGAGATATATGATGCCTTTATCACTCTATATTAGAGTGTGAAATTTCTTGCAAGATGCTACTAAAGTGCAAGCTCAATGCCACACACACGAGTGATATATGCATAGTGCCAATAATCTTACAAATATCAATGAGCTTTGTGATCCACTTGCTGCTAATAGGATGAAGGTGGAGAATGATGAGTTGGTGCCCATAGCTATAAATGGGTTCTCTCCATCTTGAGACCCATTTGTTCAAGGTATTTGCGCTTGTGAGAAGCTTCCCACTTTTGAGAATCTTTGGGATGAAATCATCTAGGAGGAGACTAGATTGGAGATTGTTTCACTGAAAGTGGAAGAGTCAAAACCAAGCTCTCATCGAACATGAGAAAAGGTGGTAAGAAAGGATGACTTGGGAAGGGTCAAAAAGGCATGGAGGAAGAGTCAAATTCTTTAGACCAAGGGAAGAAAGACTTGGGAAATGTTAAGTGTTTCAAGTACCACAAGATGGACCACTATGCATCTTAGTATCTTGAGAGGAAGAAAGCCAAGTAGCAACAACAAGAGTTTTTAGGGAGTGTAAAAACTTCAATTGGAGTGGATGAGTTAGCATCCAAACTTGAGACAACTTTCCCAATGGTGTCATGCCTATCCAATAACAGTGTTTCTAGTGTAGGGTGGTATGTAGATAGTGAAGCATCCAAACCAGTGTTACAAGACTCGCCTAGACTCGGCGAGTCTTGGCGAGTCCCGAGGCGAGTGAGGCTTGGCGAGTCTTTGGGACTCCTGCCGAGTACTCGCCAGACTCGCCGAGACTCGCGAGACTCGCGAGACTCGCCGAGTCCCGTGCAAAGACTCGCCATTTTAATTAAATTTTTTAAAAAAATTGCAATCTTTAATTTACAATTTTTTTAATTAAATGGTGCGCATGAAGGTTTGTGTGGTTTCGGGTCTTCATTTGGGCTTGGTGGGGCTCCGCCCCTCGATCGCCATGAGATTCTTGCCTCGACTTCTGACCGCTTGGGGGAGCCTCTTTCCGAGAAGGGCCGCCTCTGCTCTGTGGGCACCGCCTCTGTCGGGCCCCTCACCTGCAAAGGGCACACTACCCCAATCCTATTGGGGTTGTTTCCCCCAAAACCTCATCAAACTATAGGTCTAAGCATGTTATAGGCCAATGATGAATCATGATCATTAAACCTACAAACTACATATCCCCTGTTGTAAATCTTTGCATCTTTTGCAGTCAAAGCCATAATCAAGGATTATCTTGTTCCATACATTAGACAACAAAGCATGCAGTCTTGAAGGCTACAATAAAAATTTAATAATAAATTCCTCACTTGAATATACACACCAATCATTGAGATGCAAGAAAATATCATGGCTGCATCATCATCTATGACCTATCTTAGACACTAGCGCATGACTTGTCGTGATGTTGGGATGAGTAATGCAAGCTCTTTTGAGCCATAGACTTATATTTTTAATTTTGATATTTGTTTTGATGCCATGGATTTCATATTCCATGAGTTTTGTATACATTTGACAATATTTATATATTTGAATGTGTTATTTCCTTCAGCTAAAATTTGCGTTTATACTTATGTGATCGATGTATGTTTGTGTATGAGATCATAGTAATTTCTATTTGATGATGTTATTGTGTCTTTAAGGTTTATTTATTAAAGGGTGCGTGAAACAAGTGTTAAATCCTTAAAAATCTTGAATTTCTTGGGTTTTTCTATTTGCCGAGTCTTTGCCGAGTCTTTGCCGAGTCTGGGCTCCGAGTCCGAGTCCGAGTCAAAAATTGGCTTGCCGAGTCTGAGGCGAGTCCGAGTCTTGTAACTATGATCCAAACACATGACCTTCAATAAGAAGGCATTTAAACTTCAAGAATGTTATGATGGCATACAAGTGGTGTTGGGCAATGATGCCACTTGTCAATTACCGGATTGGGCTATCTCTTTCTGCTTTCCTTCAACTATTATTTTTGAGCTAGGTTATGTCTTGTCTATTCTTGGTTTAAGGAAGAGTCTTCTTTTACTTTTTTGCATGAAAAATGTACGATGTATTGTTGGTTTGATGGTCAATAAGTGATCATTAGAAAGCATAGCCTTGAACTTGGTCGAGTTTTGGCTAGAGGAGTTTGAGATGGTAGCCTTTATAGGCTACTTGCTAATCTAGTCAAGCAAGTATGGTAGGATGCCATGGAGTGTCCTTTTAGCTTTGTGGAGACAATTTCTAAATCTACTGTGGAATCAGTAATTAATTCCATGCATGCATTTGACAAAAGTATTGAAGAGAGCCAGGACAAATTTATTGCTTAAGCATTTTCTCCAGAAGAGGGAGTTGACCTTGATGAAATGGTTATCTAGTTGCTAAAGTATTCTCTCAAAAAGAGGGAATCGATCTTGTTGAGGTTTTTGCTTCTATTACTAGAGGTTTTCAGGTTCATGCACGAGATATTCATGAATTCAGATTGTAGAATGCTCTATATGGGCTAATGCATGCACCACAAGTTTGGTATTACTCTTTAAAGATCAGTAAGTTTTTACTCAAGTTGGGGTCTTCCAAGTTTATTCCAAATTTTAATCCTTTATTTGATAGATCCGATCCACTTATCTTGGCCATGTATAATAATGAGTTTGTTATTGTATGAAGTCTTTAACAATTTGGTGTGAGGAGAATTTGACTCAAGACGTTGACATGAAGGACAAAGGTGGTTGGAAAGTTACTGATGAAGTTTTCCTTGTACAAGGGATTTACACCTCAAAATTTTTGAAGAGATTTCAGAGTAGATAAGGGAGGAGTGGTCCAAGGTTATATTTTTTCAAATTCGCAGATGGTCAACATGATGATGATGCTCCTAGCAGAGGGGAGGTTCAAGATGCTTTAATACTATCTTGGCTTGGTGACACCTTCCTAGCAAAGATGAAGTGTTAAGAGTTTTTAACTAGTTGCTCAGTCCATGTTCTTCTCAGCAGAGCTACACTTCAGGAGCAGCATACTGCAGAGAGTGAATGATATGCCAACCTCATCTTCTTCCACAATTAGAATAATTTTTTGATTTAGAAGTCTAATTCTCATTATGTAGGAGAAGAAACATGCATGCATCCGACATGCATGTAGATCTAAGTTTAGATTTATCTTTTTTCTTTTTTTCTAGCCTTCTATTTCTGATTTAGAAGCCTCAGTTTGTGTGCATGTTGTTTCAAACTTAGAAATCTAAGTTTAGACTTTGCTTTTTCAGTTTTTCCCCAGCCTTCTTCATCTAGAAAGGCAGGGATGTGAGTGATTAGTTTATTCCAGTTTTGAGCTAGCGCATTGTTTTTCTTTTCAGATTTAATTTTAAGATAGTTGCAAGTTTGAGAGTTCAATACTGTATATTTGATGTTAGCTTTTTGTATGATTTGTTTGCAGATTCTTGTATTTAGAACCAACAGTTTTGATAGGAGTTATCAAGTAGTTTTCTGAGTGCAGAATCTGCTTTGCATGGTCTGAAAATTTAACATTTCCAGTGCTTGTTTTATTGTCTTCTTAGTTGAGAATGACTGCTGGTCCAGGCAGCTTTTGACTGGTGAATCAAGCTTTCTGCCGATCAAGCTCCAGAACTATTAATGAAAGTGTGGGAGGGAGATTTAGTTGGTAGGACCGCAACAACCTCTCCAACGGCCTACACCTACTCCATATAGATATAGCTGGGAAAGTCCCTCTCTCTCTATATGGCAGCTGGGATCCCCAACTACGGACTATAGATAGTCTACCTACTATCTATAGGGCATTTAGTATATATGTTATATGACTGATGACTGGTTAGGAGATCGATCATATTACATATATAATCCATTGAGACATAACTTAGTGATACGCCACCTTGCTACTCTAGTTTTTAGTAAGGGGGGGCTTACTCACATATTCATTTCCACAGGGTGGACTCCATGTGGAACAGCAAACAATTAGAGTATTCCAAGGAGGTGGTACCCTCATCTCAAGTACCTTATCTCGGTTCATGCATCTATTTCTTCTCAATCTCATTTCTAAGAATTGCTCAGAATAATATCTCTCAGCACTCTAATCGATTAGCTAGTTAAGTTACCTCCACCACACCAACTTTCCCACCCATCTCGTGGGAGCTCTTCCTTCTATGCCAGGGATGCTAGCATATCAAGTTCCAAGGAGGGCTTAGTTATTATCATGAATGGCGGGCCCCTACTGAAACATGCCCCTTAATTTTTTCTTGATTTTTAATATCAATTACAATTGCAACACGCACCCGTTAAGGTTAGCTCCAAAACCAAAACGATGAGGAATAGTAACTCTAACCAAGAATGCGCCTTAAGACCACTGAAGGAGGAGGGGCGGGCATATGGTCAAAGGATCCCTAGGATCTAAATAATTCAAAAGCTGAAACTAATTACAACTGTAAGTGAGAAGATAAAACTCAACGCCGAGAATGTTCACAAAGATCCTTGGAAGGCGAGGTGATAGTATATGGCAGAGTACTTATTACAAAACTGAAATAAACTTAGGCGGTAAACCAGCCATGAAAGATTTCCACACAACCACCAATTCAATGGTGGGAAAGAATTACAAAACAAACTAATTCATCCGCTGCGGCGGGCATCCACTCGTGAGTGGGAATTCACCACTTTTTAGTGGGTACAAAGAGAGATTAACAAGTTCTTTTTCCACACTGGCGGTAAACCATCCAAGGGTTACCAATATGTGAAATTATACATGAGAATATGCAGCAAATAAAATGACTGGAACAATACTACTGTTTACAGTTTTACAATGACAAATAACTGCAAATTACAAGTGCCATTACAATATTACTAAAGCCAAATGAAGAAAGATAATCTCTAAACTCCAAAACTTCTCAACTACTGAAGAACAAGCCAAAAATCTGATATATTGATGAATCTGATATAGAACCAGCAAACTCAGATTTCTTACCAGCAATTGGCCATCAATAATTTGTTTATATCTTTGCCCCAAAAGCTCTTGTCTTCTTCAAATGAACTGCTCATGAATTAGTAGCATAGATTCCCATAAAATAATGCATAATTTTGGAAAGGATTAAGTCTAATATAAAATTCCAACTCACAAAAAATACAGACCAGCAACCTGTGCTTCAACAAAATGCTCATATCTACTTCGAATTTTCTCCAACTCACACAAAATTGAAAGCATTTGATCACTAGGAGCAAGGCAAATACCCAGCAAGAGAGAAAACTTGTCCAAACTCCAATATAATGAAGCACGGATCCCAAATACCAACTTATGAAGAAAGAACGGCACTAGAAGTGGGTGATCTCCATAGAAAAATAATGGCTGCAAGATAAAATCTGAAACTCTAGCAATAGGGGCGCCTTGAACATAGAAAACATTATAGCAAATACCCATAATGATATAAATTTTTCTCAAAGAGTTGTAATTGAAATTCTACTTCAGCCATTGAAAAACCAGCAAGTAATAAATTGGAAAATATCACCAAAATTCACCACGATGAAGCTCTGTATGCACTTCTGAGTGAAGCACACTCCCAATTGACCATCTAGGAAACCATAGTTTTAGGGCCGAAGAATGGTGTAGAAATACTAAGCTCCCCCTTAGCCGGGTTTTGAAATCAATTCAGTAGCATAACTTTACAATATTTTTCAAAGATAAAGAACTCTTCTCAAAGCCTCAATATATAAGCTTCAATTGGCAACTGAATCACTTCAACTTCCAAGAGGGACACCACCTTTAAGCATTTTACTTTTTGAAATAATAAAACTTTATTCAACCTCCCTTTAGGCGTCCAACTTAATAATGCAATAATAAAGCATTTAATAAATCATTAAATGCACAATTGACTCCATATTGTCCCCTCTTTAAAAACAACATGAAGTTATCACTCCTAGGCGTGGGGTACAACTGAGTAACATAAAATTGACTAAGTATAAACTTAGTCCATTGAGATAACCAAAGCCAAACTGAAACTGAAAGATAGCAAAAGGACTTGAGCTAAATTGCTGATGATGCTACTGCCAAATTTAGACTTACTATAAATAGCCAATGCCAAAAATAGTAAGTTCGCTTCAAAACCATCAGAAAGCCAAACTGAACAACTGAACTACAAGGGATTGAACTGTTGCTAAACAGATACTGCTAAAAGATAGACTTGCTAAAAATAGCGAATTGCTAAAAATAGAAAGTCTGCACATTCTCTGAACGCCAACTGAGCAGTATTTGAAAGAGGAAACCCTCGAAAAAGCATCTGAAAGAGGAAACCCTAATTTTTTGCTTCAGCTTAGCCTACGGATTTCCGGAAATAGGCTAAATCCAAATGAAGAGTGTAAGGCCAAAATGGGGACATTACACCTACTATCTAATAAGGTGGATTATGCAATAGTGGTGGGATGAAACTAGAATTCCCCTCCACCCACCCAAATTATAGCTATAATGTCGGGTAGATAGGCTCTTTACCATAGCTATTTTCTGGGCACTCCTAGCAATGGTTGAACCAGAGAAGTGAATGCCAAAATAAATGTCAAGAAAGCCATCTGTGCGTTATTGGAGTGGGAAGAGTGGAAATATTTGGGTTCAACATAGCCAAATTTTGATAGTGAGAGATGTGATGGCAAACACAAGAAAACGACCGGAGAAGTGCAGGTGAGCTTAGTAATGATCCTATCTCAACTTCATAATCAGCTCCCACCATTCGCTAGTGAGTAGTACCGTCCCTTTTTATAGATATTGGGCAAATGAAACAACTCAATAATTGTAGGAAGCTTTTTCCATGTAAAAAAGATTAAATTTGAGAGAAACAACATTTCCAAAATCTATTTCCAACTATTTTTATGAGTTCCTAAAGTTTTTAGAAACCATTTCCTATCATTTCTAGAGATTCCAAAGTTTTGTGTCATTGCCAACTCAACCTACTCCATCATTTTCTTACTTTTAAATCCTTTTTGTACTTGGTTTTGTAAAGCCAATTCCCACTTCCCATTTCTAGGAACTTGTGCAACACAGTTCGATAATCAAATTAACAGGTGCATTCACTAAATAAAGAATGAGGCAAAAGAGGACCGGTCAGGTGTGGGTCTCTTGCACCATGCTTCATATTTCCTTTGTGCTGAAGATCTGAACTGTTGGGAAATGCACTAAGTAGAAGATCAGAAAGTGGAATTGCAACTGTGGTTCAATGGCTTAACTGCAATGAGTCAGCTTGGTGCAATTCGGTTAGAAAACCAGTTCTTTTATTTTGAATTATTGAATAATACTGCCGCTTTGTGTTGCAAAGTTTTACTAATATTATTTGAATTCTTAATTAACTCTGCAGCTTGGATTGCCAGGCTCCACTCCAAGTCTGTTGTGTAATTTTGTTAGCTTAAAAACCCTACAACCTGGCTGTTGATACATTATACAACCTTCTGGAACTCTTTAAGCTTTAATTCATAACTTTATTCTTGTTATTATAGAGAAATGGGTGTGCCTCAAAATATAGAAAAATGTCTCTACTGTACCTAAATGACTAGGTTAACACAATCCTTTAAATGTTGTTATTCTACATATACGCAAGTTTGCACTTTGATTGGCATTGGAAATTTAGTGAGTAAATGATGAATAAGATTGTTTCTCCTAATTTTGCCCATATCCAATTTTGGTGGTTTCTGATCATGTGAATTGACACAGGAAATGCATTTCATGCTTGGAATGGACTTTGAAATGGATAAGAATCTATTTAAATAAACTAGTACCAAGGATTGATTTTTTTTGAGAGAATCAATTTTACAGGTTAGTCTCTTGTAGACTAATTTTCCTAGTCAAGTGCAGCATCCATACTAAGTTGGAGGTTTTAGGCCTAATCTGGCATCCAAACCTTCTCATGAATATCAGATTTCAGTAAGGAAAACATCAAACGAAATTTTCAGTTTTCGAGCAGTTAAGAGACTTTCTACAAGTGCAGAAATTTAGATTTCCATTTACTTCAGTTTTTCAGCAATTCCATTTCTAGAGTTTTGGAGCATCCATCTCTCCAAGCTAGATAACAACAAAGTGTCTATCAAAGTGGGCATAATATTTTGTCAAACACAATTAGTAATTTTGAACCCATTCAGAAAGGCTTTCCTTTTCAAGATACATCAATATACCCTCATTCAAATGCTGAACTTAAAATATTTATATGACATATCAATAAATAATCCATTTCAGCAAACATATGGTGCTTAGAAGCATTTCATAACATAAGCTACAAGACATGCACAAAGCTTGCTTACAGTGCCACTGCACTTAATCAAATTTAAGAGGTTATTTGCCACCTTTTTTAAAATTGTGCTGATTATTTCATCATAAATGCTTTGTTACATCATTAGATCATAACTTTGAAGCAAGGTAATATTCATGGGATGCAACAAGACTTCAACATCTTGTAGATGCTTACAACATAAAATAAGATCTAAACATAATATCCCATTACGGGCACAAATAAAACTAATGCCATGATAATTTCAAAGCTATCAGATGCTCTTCTAGAATTATCTCCACCATAGCTACATCCAAAACATCCATTATGTGTATGGATTATGACACATTGTTGATAGATCTATTATAATTTCAAGAGCAAAATAGGATAATCTGCAGGAGCGTTGAGCATCTTCCACATTCTAAAGGTTTGGATTGTCTAAAATTTTCACTGATTTACATTCAGTAGCCACTTCACTTCTGTAATACTCTAGCTGTACTACAGTTAAGACAAGAAACTAACTAACAACCTTCAGCTGAAGAAGTAACTAACTCGAATCAAACTAGGGTTTCCTTTTTACATTTCAAACGAAAAGAGTTTTCAAATAAAAGTAAATATATAATGTTCATCTCTTCAACTAACTTCTAAGTTTCATTTTCAGCTGAAAAAAACATGTAACTGATTTCCAATAACAGAATTACAAAATAAACTTTTAACTAACTTTTCATTTCTTCCGAATAAAATAACAACAATTTCATTTTAAGCTAAGTAATCATTTTAGATATTTTAAGAGAGAGAAGGGTTTCAAGAGTTTACAGTTAAGAAGCTGATGCATTTGAACTTGACTCTGTCATCATGGGAAAAGTAGATATCATCAAGGGCTTTACCACCCAACCGAAGACCTACTAGTCTCCCGTGTTCCTTCGACTGAAGGAACCTGTCCCTTCACGAGGGTAATCAACAGGGATCAATCTATCGTCATGCCTCTAAGCCTAGTGTCAAGGATTTGTATCTCTTGATCGAACCTTCACTATGGGTACCTCCTAACTTGAAGATTACTCTGATCAATGATACATCTGGTACTTGATGGCTGACTGATGTTGAATCTAGCATCGTACCTTGGCCAAGGATTTCATTTGCATTACTAGCACTCCTATTCCATTAGCGCTCTCACCCTTGCTCGACATGATTACATGAATCTCAAGAATTAAAGATTTAATGTCAAATTTGGTTCTCATCTCATTAGGTTCGGGTTAGATCTTCATCACTATGAGGATGCATTAAGAAGAAGAATTCAGCTAAAGACATTTCCAAGACTCTATTAGATATTAAGTATATCCTTAAGGAACTCCAAAAAAAACAGGGTAGTATAACAAGGTCATAATTAGGCTTAAACTGGTTAGGAGAGATCATACGGAAGAGTTCCCCGTAGTTCTCTTCTAATTCCAAAATTTGAGAAAACTAGTTCTAGTTATAAACCTAGTAAAACTCTTTAAATCTGAGTCAAAACTTGACCACCGTATGGAAAAGAAGAAGAGTTCAGAAATTCTTCTCTCAACAAACAGGGGAAAACAAGTGTTCAATTTAATTCCATAGTCGATAGAAGAAATAATATAAAAAGAGTTGGTGAAATTCTACATTCAGGGTCGGCATTAGCTATAGGACCCAACGAGGACTGAAAATAAATAAATAAAATGCAAGAATTTGGGTATCGAACCAGCGACTCAACAGAGAAAACAATCCAATTTATTTTCAACTCATGCAACATCTTGCCATGTTTATCTCAACTTATTTGACAAGAAGAAAATACAGTTCGACATTAAATTATATTCTCATATAAGAGATACGTCACATGCCTATGAGATTAGAGAAAACTAAGCCAAGGATGATCACAGAGAGCTTCTACAGATACTTTATTGAAAGAAACGCACAACCAAACTATCTCTACAAGACTGATCAAAAGACATCGCCGAGTCTCCCACAGATTCAAGCAACAAGAGAATGAAATAATACAATTCACTTAATTCCCAATAGTATTTCCAACTCGATTCGAAGAAAGCCGATACAAATCAAGGTTTAGGAAAAGAAAACAATGATACGTTTTGATGGCAAAAGGCAGATGAAAGATAATCGAATGGCAAATGGCGTGAGCCTCAGTTACATGAAAAGGAAAGACAATGATTCACAAACTTGACTCCATTAGAGATGGCGAGCTGATGAAGAGAAGATACATGAGAGTTCAGAGATGAAAATTGCTAGGTCGATAGCCGACTCAAGAGAAAAGCAAGAAGTAAAAACCAAAGAATAAATCTCCAACAATCAAACCCAAGATTTTTCCCCCTTCGAGCCTGACTCTTCGCCTCCATCTTGGATGTTTTGAAAAGAGTATGGCAAGGTGGTGATGATTCATCACCTTTTACATTGACGCCCAACATATTTCATATTTGAATTATAATACTCCCTCGGCTAGAAAGTTAGTTCACCATTTAAAATATTATAAGACCTTAATTCACAAGGGAATTAAGATGAAGCATGAAATGAACTTAACTTAATAGATTAATTATTTAATTAATGAAATATGGCCAAGGTAACGATTAATCTACACCATCATTTCGGGCTCATGACAAGACGATGATTTTGATCCTCTGTTAACCACCACCTCTCCCTGATGACATCTCCTTTTCCATCGTGGCGTTGTCAATCTTGCATACACTGACAGGTATTATGGTTAGATTGTTCTCAACGGCTATATAAATATCCATTTAAATATAATCTCATCAACACATTCAATTTCACGTGAACAAGAATTTCACTTGCAAATAAAAAGATCATTTACTTTCCAATTACGATAGATAAAACAACTATTTCCTTCTCAATTTCACATTCACATGAAAGCAGTTACTTGCAACTAACATTGCATTCGAGATACATAACTAATCACATGTTCTCAATGTAAAGGATGTAATATACTTCTCCCCTTAAGAATCATCGTCCTCGATGATTGTTTATTCCAAATTAAACTTAAACATAAATATAGCGTTCTCAATTGTTCATCAAAAGATAAGGAAATTTCTGAAGGATTTCTTCATAATCCTCCCAAGTGGCATTTTCTTTAGAGTACTGGTCCCACTGGACCTTGCATTGCATAACCTCGTGGTTACGTAAGCGCATCCTGCGCACCTCGAGCACTCTAAGTGGCTCGACTGTGATCAACCCTAGATCCCCCACCTGCAAGGAATTCCAATCAATCTAGTGATCAAAACCTGCATAATATTTCTTAAGATAGGAAACATGAAATACATTGTGTAATCTGGCGAGGGCTGGTGGTAGAGCAATTTTGTAAGCTATTTGGTTAATAACTTCCAAGACTTCAAATGGTCCTACATATCTCAAAGCTAGCTTCGAGGCTTTTCCAAATTTGATTGAGCTTTTCTAAGGTTTTACCTGTAAGAGAACTTTATCCCCAACTGCAAACTACCTAGGAGTTTTGTTTGCATCCGCGTAGCTCTTCTGCCAGTCATTAGCTTCTTTTAACCTCTGCTTGATCAACTTAACCTGTTCTTCCATTTCTAAGAGCATTTCAGGTCCGAGGACAATCCTGTCCTCCATTTTGTCCCAACTGATGGGTGTTCTACACTTTCGGTCATATAAGGCTTCAAACGGTGCCATTTTGATAGTTGACTGATAGGAGTTATTATAGGCGAACTCTACCAATGGTAAATACTCCCATTTATATTGCTGATCCATGGACTACATTCTGAGTAGATCTTCCAGAATCTTATTTACCCTTTCCGTTTGACCATCAGTTTCCGAGTGATAAGTTGTGTTGACATTTAACTGAGTTCCCAAAGCAGAAACTAGAGTTCTCCAAAATCTGGATGTCGTCCTCGCATCTCTGTCGGAGATAATATTCTCCAGAACTCCATGAAAATGAAAAATTTCCTGCACAAACTTTCGAGCACCCACTAAAGCTCCATCTGTCAAATTCCCTCATATAAAATGTGCTGCCTTGGTGAGTTTATCCACCACAACCAGTATCGCATTGTGCCTATGCCTAGTCATCGGTAATCCCTAGATGAAATCCATACTAATGACTTGCCATTTCCATTTGGGTACACTGTGAGGTTGTAATAACCTTGTCGAGTGCTAACGCTCTAACTTAAACTTCTGACATTCAAAACAACCTGCAACAAATCTGGCTACATCCATTTTCATTCCTTTCCAAAAATACAGGGGTTTGACATCGGCCAACATTTTTGTTACCCCAGGGTGTCCTGAATAGGGTGCTGAGTGAGCCTCTTGCCATATTATTTTCCTTAACTTTGGCGAATCGGGTATGTACATTCTAACCTTGTATTTTAATAGCCCATCTACCTGTTGTGACCTTTTCACACATCGCCCCATTCAAAATGGGGACCCCCTAATTTTCGCTCCATTCTGGTCTTTTGGCTTGGGTTTTTCTTTCTCTCTCTCGCCTCTTTCTCATGTCCACCTTCGTGGCTGCTCTCACAACAATGAAGCTTAGTTTCTGAAACTCCATCAAGTCTCAAAATTAGGGTTTCAATGCTTCACCGCAAATTCCAAGGTCAATAGGTGAATAAATGAAAAATTGAGCTTAACATTGTTGTCGGGCGGTAAGCTTCCAAAGACTCCTCCCGCCAGTTTTCATCTAATCTGAGAAATTACTTATTTTAGTAAGCTGCGGTAATTGCGTAACTGTCGCTGATTTTGAGATCTCGATAGTCACACGGCATTCAAAGATCGCCGTTTGCATGCAAGATTTGAGCCAAAACAAACAACTTACTATTTTAGCACCCAGCCTCGACAAATTTCTCTGTGGTTCGGGATGCGTAGCTTCTTTGCATCTCTACATATTCCTTCCTCGGGTTTTTTCAAGACCTTCTAATTTACATAACATGCAAAAGCCAGATGACAATTTTCGACCAATCTTCCAAGGCTATTTTAGGTTTGCATGTCAAGGTTTCTTTTGTATGTCGCATGATTCCCGATGGTTTTTCGAGAGCTTCACATGGTGCGGACATGCAAATGGAGATAACCACTCAGTAAGGAACTTGCTATTTTTAGCAGGTGTGTCCCGGCAGCCACCTCCCAGCAGTTCAGAATCACGAGCTGATCGCAGTGCCACAGAAACGAGAGCAAACAGAGGTCATTTGATACGCATGCAGAGCGAATTAGGGTTTCCAGCTTCGGGACCCAAAAAGAGGAGTAAAGAGTCAGAATTTTCAAAAACCGATGTAAACCATCGCGATCAGCATCCTTCAGGCTATCTGCTGGTGAAATTTCAAGACAAACGGAGCACTTACTATTTATAGTAAGTCAATTTGGAGACTGGCTAAAAATAGTAAATCGAGTGCATGCGTTGATGTCGACAGACAGGTCACGTGGTGAGGAGCGCCTCATCCAAATTTCAAGTCAATCGGAGCAGTGGAGCTATCAGAAACAAGAGGTTACTATTTATAGTAAATCATCTTCATAAATGGGCTATAAATAGCAGGTCAGCTAAAAATGGCAGTGTCGACAGAACAACAAGGTCATGAGGATGCAGTGTGCAAAATTTCAAGTCGTTCCGAGCTTCAGAGATGCAAATTCAAAAGACTTACTATAAATAGCAGGGCATGAAGGCTGGCGAGAACAAGGAAAAAATTTCTAAGTCTGGAACTTCATCCAGTAGACATGGCAAAATGCGCCCAGATAGAAGAGGAGGCATGAAAATTTCTAAAGAATGAAGCTCGTCCTTCACACAGGCCAAAATGCGCCCAACTTGTAGAAAGAAAAGGATTAAAAAAATTTCTAAGTGTTGAACATATCCGCCACCCCCCTCCAAATGCGCCTATCCTACAGTTGGGGTGAAATGCGCCCAAATTGCAAGAAGGTCAAGGCGGTCAAAGAGTTTCATCCTCTTCCATGGGCAAAATGCGCCCAAATACATGCATGTAAGGACAAAAGAGGGAGGTGGAAGGTCACAAAGGACGTGGTCAAACAAGTCCATCCACTAGCAAGGCTAAAATGCGCCCAAAAGGCAAAGAGGTCAAACAAGTCAAAGTTCTTATCCTCCACCTACATGAAAATGCGCTCAAGTTAGAAGAGAGTCAAAAGGTCAAAGGAAATTCGTCCTCCTCACCCTCCTAAATGTGCCAAAACAAGCTCAAGTGAAGACAAAAGAGTGAAGTTGAAGAGTCATCCTTCACCTATATGGAAATGCGCCCAAGTTAGGATGGTAAAAGTGAATGTAAGGTGGTAAGTGAGGTAAAAGATACTTCAAAGCATGGTAAAAGGTGGTGAATGCTAGGCGTTATTCCTATTCAAGTCCAAAATGCGCCCAAGGTGGTGTGTTAGAAAATATTCCAAGGTGGTGGAAATAAAATGCCAAGTATGTTATGCGCCTAGAGTGTGAAGTGAAATGTGAAGTAAAGCAACTTGCTAGGTGATGAAAATTTTTCAAAGCAAGGATGAATATCCTCCTTCATATGCAATATGCGCCTAAAGTTTTGAATGATAAAATAAAAAAATAAAATATTGCCAAGGCGTTGGGACTTCAAATAAATATTTTTCAAGTATGAAGAAGTGGGTAAAAAATAAAAATATGCTAAGCACCCTCCCAAAGATTTTTTCAAACAGAGTTGATGATTTTCTCCCAGGCAACGATGAGTAAGATCAAACAAAAAAAATTTCTAAGGCAAAGTGCAAGATGATTTAAAAATTTTCTAAGGCAAAAGTATTTTCTTCCTTAGAAAATACGCCTAGAGCCCAGAGTGATGAATTTTCTTCTCAGAACACCGGCAAATTTTTCAGGGATGAAGTCAGAGATAGATGATAATGCAGGATGAATTCAAGTTCCTCAAGTCAGAGCAACACAGGATGATCACAGGCGAAGAATGAATTCAATTTGACAGAATAATATTTTTTCTAAGGTTTAAAATTTTAAAATTAAATGAACCCGTTCGTTGGGTACCCATGGATTCCAAGCATTCTGAAGAAAATTCTCTTCTGGGTACTGAACATTTGTGATGATAAATGGATTTCCACATCTTCTGCACTTCGCCGACACTTCTTCAGTGAAGAATTTAATCAGTGCTCAAATTGTGAATTTTCTTAAGGGGAGAATTTAAAATTTTCTAAGGCAGATGAATAAAATGTGTTTTCAGAATAAATTTCTCTGAATGATGAATTCAAGATGAGTTGCCTAGATAATTTTGATTGAATTCTTCAGTGATGAATTTTCCAGAGCTAAGGATAAGTTAAATTCGAATTCAAATGACAGAGCTCCGACTGGTGAATTAAAAAGATGGATTTAAATTAAATTTTTCGAAAATAAATTCAAAGATGCCAGTCAAAGTCAAGCTTCTAGAAGAATAAGATTCCTGACGTTGAGAGACAAGTGTCAGAAATACTAGAGAGGCAAAATTCGAATTTTTGAAGTGGAGCAGTGGAAATTAAATGTACTGGCTATAATTGGCTTCTTCTAGAATTCGAATTTTGGCTATAAAATGCAGAAGTTTCTCCCTTATTTTTCACAGTTGAAGAAGTCGAATTTGCTCTGAAGTATTGCTAAGAATTGTTGAAGCTTGAAGAGTTCGAATTTTGGCTAAGTCTTGAGGTTGCTGAAGTTGCTAAGGCTGCTGAAGAGGGACGCCTTGAGTTGCTGGAGAAGTGCCATTGCTGAAGTCAAGAAGGGCGTACTTGCAAGTTGCTGAAGATTCAAATCTGTAGTTGCCAGTGATGAGAAGGACGCCTTGAAGAAGTGAAGTTGCTGAGAGTTTCCAAAGTGTAAAATTGTTGATTGCTGATTGCTGGTGTAAAGTACGAATTTATCAAAGTTGCTGAGGAGTGGTGAAGTCACTGAAGTCTACTTAGAAACCTCTTCTAAGTGTTGAAGTTCGATTTTATTGGGAAAAGAAGCTGAGGTTTGCAAATAAGAAAAGTTATTGCAGCTTCTAAAGTCGACTGCAGCCCCTACACACAATGTCTTATTTTATTTTTATAAACTAAATTGCTGATGAATGTTATTGTTTGCAGATGGCTGAGGCAAGGGCAACTGGCAAGGACAATGGTGCATCCAGGCAGGCTGTGATCAAGAAGCTGAGTAAGACATTCATGCTGGAGTCAAAGTTCATTTCAAAGTTGGGCAAGCTGACGGACACCAACTTGGGCTCCATCAACTTGGGGAGACCTTCAAAAGGACCATTGCAGCTTCTAAAGTCGACTGCAGCCCCTACACACAATGTCTTATTTTATTTTTATAAACTAAATTGCTGATGAATGTTATTGTTTGCAGATGGCTGAGGCAAGGGCAACTGGCAAGGACAATGGTGCATCCAGGCAGGCTGTGATCAAGAAGCTGAGTAAGACATTCATGCTGGAGTCAAAGTTCATTTCAAAGTTGGGCAAGCTGACGGACACCAACTTGGGCTCCATCAACCTAGAGACCTTCAAGAACAGAATGTTGGGCATTGGCAGTCATCGACCTTCAACTACTTCGCACAATATTGTTCGAAGTGGGTTATATGCAGCTGCTGGTTTCCCGCCAGCCATTCAGTGTTCGGAGCTGATGATGGAGTGCGCCAATTATTACGATAAGGATCATCGGTCAATCATGTCACCGGATAGCCAGAGTACCTTCAATCTTACTCAATGACCATTGGGTAGAAGCTTTCGGGATCTAGGTTATACGAAACATGATTTACAAATCCAGGAGAAACAGGCGGATGTATGCTTCGCGTGCGAGATGCATGGGGGCAATTAACACTCAACTTTAGTGAGCACTCCCAAGCCTTCTCATACAAAGTTTACTTAAGCGGAATCATAGCGAGGAGGGGACTTGGAAACAAGAATCTTGTGATCTCATCATGATCTTGGCCCGGGTTGATGGTTATTGCCACAGTCCCTTCATTTTTGAGCCTTGGATGTTTTACTACATCAATCTCGTGCTAGAAGGAAAAGACTATGTCAATTGGGCCGAGATGATAAGTGATAATTTACATGAGCAGCTCCTGAGCTTGAGGAGAACGAAGACATTTTACATGAGCTCCTACATCATCTATATGTTGGCTCGTATGACGAAGTATAGGGGGATCTCTTACAAGGAACCTGTCGGTTGTGGCTCCCACCAATTTAAGATATATGATGCTTGCCCGCAGTTGCATTTGGCAAGCACAACTCACTACAAGCGTGTCAACGATTCCTTCACCATGTACATCACGAGGCTGCTTCAGGAGCGGTTACATCACAGAATCTCGAGGGAAGCCCAGGAGTTAATTGAAAGGTATGGGTGCTGGTTCATACAGTTTCCAAAATTTTCTTATATTAGGCTGCAAGGTTTTTCATCGTACCCATATAGGCTGCCTAAGTACCCAACAGATAGAGTTTTAATGCTAGAGATATCTAGACAATTGCTTGCCTTTGATAAAATTCAAAAGAAAAAGAAGAAGGGAGGGGTAGAATTTCCAGTTGTCATGGGCAACTCGGATGAGGTGTGTCCTTCAATACAGGCAGCTAGAGAGGCTGAAAGTGAACTTCAATTTTATCATTTCTCATATCATATTAGCCGACAGCACTACGACCCACATCATAACATCAAATGGGTACTGTCAGAGGAGTTTAAACATAAGGCCACCATTGAGGATTATTGGGCTGATGCGGCTGATGAGATTGAAGTAAGGAAAAGGATGTTTTCTCGGTTGCCGATTACTTTGATTAGGGAGTGTGAAGTGGTGCCGGTTCCAGACCAGGTGAACGAGGATATGGACGTTGTCCATCCCGATTATGCAGCAGTGAGAGATACTCCACTTCCACCTCCAGATTGGTCAGAGCCTGAGATTGCTGATTTGGACACACTTTCTATCCCGGTCCTGACATTCACTAGAGCATGGGTTGATAGGCGAGTAAACAGGTTGAAGAGTAGGTCAATTGTTTTGACTTACAACATGATGGGAGATCACAGGACACCCACCATAGGCAGAAAGAAACAGATTACACGAGGTCTAGAGCCCAGAAAGAAAGAACTAGTTCGGCAGGAGCCTGTTCAGCCAGAACCTCCACGAGTCACAGTTGCATCACCATTGGAGACCCGTTCTTCAAGTATACAGGAGGTTTCCTTGTTTGCTGATGAGGAGGAATGCATAAATCGGTGCAAGTAGTGCAAGATATTGTTGACCTCCCACGAAGAGAGTGGTTGTGAGGAGATTATTGACGCACTTGTTAGGGTTGTCCCGGTGAGAATGATAGGGGACTATTCACCCGACCCTAGGTTTCAGCGGGAATTAGAAGCTGACAATGAATATTGATGATATAGTTCCGGTGACACTTTCGACCCACTTGAGGGATGATGACTCCTTGAGAATGACATAGGGTTGAGCAAGTTAAGAAGTAGAGCCGCAGGGCAGCTGACCCTTGATGTCTGATATGATGTGCTGAATTGGCTTAAGGATAGAATGAAAAGAAGCCAGTGGGGAGATTGATCGGTTGAGATGGAAGAATTTTTACTTGAGTCCGGTGCACCTCCGCAGAAGAAAGCAAGAAAGAAGATATCCAGCGAAGAGGATGGTTCCCGTACCCTTCATGTAGCTGTGCCACGAGTTTGAGTGTGACCGGAATGAAGCAGTACCTGAGAATTATGTGGTCACGACTCTCGATTTGGGACGCCCCACTGGTGCACAGATTGTAGAGGAGTGTGATAACTCCTACCTCGCCCTCAAAGACAGATTATTCAAGAAAGAAGGAAAATATAAAAGGCTGAAAAGAGAACACAAGGCTTTAATCGGATATGTTCAGCAGTTGTCTCGTTCTCGAGGGCAGGATATTCCAGTGATAGAGCCTCCAGCAGAGATACCTAGAGAGTCCATTAGTGGCTTGATGGAGTTGGGGAAGATGGCACAGGAGGCAAACAAGTGGGTCACGGGGGTTCGTGTTGAGAAAGAGAAGTTTATGGAGAACCTTGCTATTGCTTTTCAGCAGGCCTCTAGTATTTTGACACGGATGGATGCAGTGGATCATGCATGGGGCGATGCTTCTATCTATCAAAGCAAGGTAATTCAGCGTCTTGAGGCATTGAGACATGTTCCGTTGCGATTGCTGATTGATGGAGGTGTCATTCAGGAGAATGACAGGTATGATTTCTCGAGATGGTATTCTTCAGCGATCACGGGGCGTGGTTTCTTTGATGTAGCTCAGGCGGATTCAGCCAGGATACATAAAGGTATGGCCAATATCATTGATGGAGTTCAGAATACTTTTGAGGCCATATTTGCTAGCCGGTTGAATCCAGAGGAGGTGAATGTTGATAATTTGAGGGGTAGGCTGGTGCCTTTCTTTTCGGATGTTAAGACCTTTGTACAAGATGATTTCGAGAATACTTCTACTTTCTCCACCTTGATCCAGAACACGCAGTACTCCTTGATTGCTTGGAGAAAATCTTGTGCAAGGCATGAGCATTCAGTCCACAGTGTTAGAGTTTCAGCTAGATTGCATTCCGCCCATTTCAGTTCAGGAGGTTGGGGCTGTACTTGGCAGATTCGTTGAGTTCGCAGCCAGAGAGAAGGCAAGTGGGAATGCACTGCTGGACGAGGATCTTCTAGAGGACTGATTGTGGGCATTTATTGCCTTTACTATTTTTTGGGAGTGAGTGGGAATCTTTGTTCATTTATTACACCACTCCCCATTCTAGCAGTTTTTAGGGTTAGGGCTGAGGTGGCTTGATTTTAGCCACTCTATTGATTGTAACCCTAACCCGTCTTTTGAATTTGGAGCTAGCTATATAAAGGGAGTCCCCTCTTTTGTATCTCATTAGACATTAGAGCGGAGATTAGAATCAGAATTGAGTTAGAGCTAGAGACTAGAGAGTAGTATATTGTAGACATTTTGCATAGTGGAGAAGAAAGAAAGTTTTCCCTTTGAAAACTTTTGGGGAGATTGTTGTGTAACACTTTTCATGATAATAGATCTTTTCATTGATGGTGGAATTCGTCTTGTCATGAATAGCTAGCAAGGTCTCTTCTTCCTTTCGTATCCAAGTAGCGTAATTTTCATGCAAGTAGTTTACTTTGATGTGTGGTGTTTTATTGAGGTAGCTTCACTTTATTCCATACCACTAGCAACTTGTTGATGATAAGTGCGCCTTGCGTGGTCGACTGGACATTATCTTGAGTTTAACTTCGGTTATGGTTTGTATGCTTATATGCGTCGTTGTGATGGTGTATGTATGCTAAATCATAATTTGAACATCCTTTGCTATCCCTTTGAAGATTGCACCAATTTTACCGAAGCTGTCCGATGCGAGGCTAGGTGAAATTTGGTTGAAGTCTACTAAAACAAAGCTCCACATATCCTGCATTTAGGATAGAACATAAGTTTCTTAGGCCCTATACTCTTTACTTTCCGCATATTTCTGATTAGTTTTAGGAAAACGTACTACATTGCCAAATCATATATGCAAGAATCCCCTTCAAATCCTATACTGACTGTTAACTACAAGAAGTCTGAACAATTGTGTTAGTCCCCTCGTAAGTACACAACAATACACATCAGCCAACTGAGTCTATTCGCATTTAAGGAACCTTGGAGTTGAACGCATGAACTTTCTTGCAATCTTAGCATGCGGAATACTTTGATCAAGAGAGAATAGAGTATCCGTTCAGGAAACTTTTGTTACTGTGTTGGTCGCGGTCAAACCACACGTCAACAAGACTTAAAGATCAGGCTACCACCAAATAGGATTTTGAGAACAAGACATCCACAAGACCGCTTTCCGTTTTCATTTTGGCCATTATGAATTTTTGGTTATGCCTTTCGGCTTGACCAATGCACTAGCCACATTTCAATCTTGTATGAATCACATATTCAATAAGTAGCTACGGAAATTTTTGCTTGTGTTCCTTGACGACATACTCATATATAGTAAGACATTGGAAGATCATTTAAAGCACTTGGATGAAGTTTTGGGAATCATGGAAGCACAATCCTTATATGCCAAAGCATCTAAGTGTGAGTTCGGTATGACTGAAATTCTATACTTGGGCCACATCATTAGTGCGAAAGGAGTTCAAGTACACCAAGAGAAGATTCAAGCCATTCTAGATTGGCCCCCACCAAAGACCCTCACAGAATTGTGTGGTTTCTATGGGTTGTGTAGTTATTAGACAAGGTTTGTTGAAGGGTTTTCCCAACTTGGGGCCCCCTTAACAAGTCTAACCAAGAAGGGGGCATTTAAATGGAAAAATGAGGCACAACATGTGTTTGATAAGTTGAAGGGGATCATAAGCACTTGTCTAGTTCTTGTCCTACCAGATTTAAATCAACCCTTTGTACTAGAATGTGATGCATCTAGAGAAGGAATTGGGGCAGTCTTGATGCAAAATGGTCACCCTATTGCTTTTGAAAGCAGGAAATTGAAAGACAGTGAAAGATTGTACTCTATATATGACAAGGAGATGCTTGCCATAATGCATGCATTGACCAAGTTTTGACAATATCTAGTTGGTGGAAAGTTTGTAGTACGGATGGACCATAAAAGTTTGAAATACTTCTTGGAGCAAAAAGACCTGAATGAATGACAACAAAAATGGGTTAGTAAGATCCAAGAATACGATTTTGATATTGAATAAATAGAAAGAAAGAGAAACGTGGTGGTCGATGCCCTATCCCGGAAACCAACCCTTTGCTCATTACCTGAAATCCCAACCGATTGTGTTGGCGTAACAACTAACACCTCTAGAGTATGAGTTGGCACGGACAGCTATGCACACTACGCAATGAGTGCTCTTCAAATTAGGAGGGGAAGCTCCCTCGTTGTGCTTTAACAAAAATGCTTGGAAAGGGAAAGTAATCTAAACTATCTCCTGTCTTTTTTGTCTCAGCTGTAGAGGTACAAGGCTTTCAAGAAAACTCTATACGTTGCAGCTAAGTATTTTTTGGTTTCGCAGATCTCACTAACTACAGCTAGGCTAATTACTTAAAATCTATCCAATTTCCTCAAGAAAACAGAGCATGAGAAAATGGAGCAAGGATAACTATCTGACGATAAACAAGTATAGATTCTCAACTTGAAGGCAAGGTGGCACATCTATCAACTCAATCTAAACAAGTTTATTGGAAACAACAATATACGATAAACCAAGTTCAGATTCTCAACTTGAAGGTAAGGTGGCACATCTATCAGCTCAATCTGAATAAGTTTATTATTCACACACATCACACGATAACCAAGTTCAGATTCTCAACTTGAAGGCAAGGTGGCACATCTATCAGCTCAATCTGGACAAGTTTATTGAACACAAAACAGATTTGATCTAACTAAGGAAAGAATTCACCATTATAATCGCATGAAACCCTATGTGGCATAACAATTCATCATAATAGCAAAAACGCATGAACAGATACAGAACGAGCAATATTGAAGGCAAGGTAGGCACAACATATATTTCTCTCTCGTGCAAAAGTTATGTACAAATGAGCAAAAGCTCTTATTTATAGACATCAAAAGGTGTAGGGAACCCTAAAATCACCTTGAGTCAACTACAGTCTTGCAATGCATACAAGATTTATTGCTAAGCCCTAATAAAGCAAACTATACAGTTAACTGGAAAACTACCATCAGTTAACCGAAACATCTAATCTAAAAATGGACAATTGTGCAAGCATGCACGTCCTTATTGAAAGCATGTTAACTGGAACACTACCATCAGTTAACGTAAACCCTAAATAAAACTCCAAGTGAATAAAGTTGATCTTAGAATAGAT
>VDFB02033042.1:0-23319 GCA_007258455.2 Sequoia sempervirens
CGCTCTACAAGAATGGAACCCAAAGTATTGCACTCCTCAGGAGAACCACCTTCGGGCCAACCTTTCGAGTTCCTCCACTAAAAGACTAAAGAGCCTCCTAGAAGGGAAGAACCTTTAAACCTATCAACATTGGACCACTTTGCAGCCTCAAAAACCTCAGTCAAAAGTCAGAGATAGGGAAAAGAAGATAGAATCGGGGGATGTCCATTCAAAGAGTCAAACCAAAACAATGCTCACTCACCTTTTTGAACAATCCAGAAAAGGCCATCCTTAATGAGCGTCAAACCCCTTTTAATAGTGCTCCAAATCATAGATCCTTTCCCAGTCAATTCCATACACGGGATGTCCTCAATGGCAACTCTTAAATATTTATAATTCAAGACTCGAGCCTAAGGTTGCTCTGGAAATTTGCACCACCTCCAATATAATTTGGCAGCCAAAGCATGACTATTACGCTCTGCCTGCCTAAGACCAAGGCCTCCATACTCCTTTGGTTTACAAACTTGATCCCAACTAACCAAACTCCATTTCCGATTGTCGAGGTTTCTTGCCCACAAAATTTCTAGCAAGGGAGTAAAGCTCTTTGAGAACACTCTTGGGAGCAAAAAGCACCATGAACCTATACAAAGGAAGAGCCTATAAGACAGAGGACAACAACATCACCCTACCAACAAAAGATAGCCATCTAAAGGTCTAGTGGTTGACCTTAGACCTGAATTTATCCAAGATCTTCTGCTAATCATTCTTCTTCAAGGTACTAGCACAAAGTGGAATCCCGCGATAGTCTATAGGAAGATTGCCAATCTGGAAATGGAGAATATTGGCAATCCTGTGCTGAATTAAAGTAGGAGTATTAAAGAAAAATATATGAGACTTGCCTTCATTAATCTTTGACTAGATGCAGCTAGATAAACATCCAAAGCTTTCTTGAAGTTAATTGCCTCCTCAACTTTGGACAAACCCATCAGAGCAGTATCATCAACAAATTGGAGATGAGATTGTGCTTCCAAACCTCTTACTCAACTCCAACCATGGATGAAACCCATATCCTTATGTTGTTCAAACAACCTCCCCAAGCCCTCTACCATATATATCTACCTATCTACCTATCTATCTGTCTGTCTATCTATCTATTTGTCTATCTATCTATCTATCTATTTGTCTATCTATTTGTTTGTCTATCTGTCTATCTGTCTGTCTATCTATCTATCTATCTATCTATCTATCTATTTGTCTGTCTATCTATCTATCTATTTGTCTGTCTGTCTGTCTATTTGTCTGTCTATCTATTAATCTATCTATCTATCTGTCTATCTATTTGTTTATCTGTCTATCTATCTGTTTGTATGTCTCTATCTATATGTCTCTCCATCTGTCTCTCTGTATATCTATCTATCTCTCTATCTCTCTATCTGTCTATTTGTCTCTTTGTCTCTCTGTCTATCTGTCTATCTGTCTATCTGTCTCTCTCTTTGTCTCTCTGTTTGTCTCTCTATCTATCTATCTCTCTATCTGTTTGTCTCTCTGTCTCTCTGTTTGGTGCCCTTGCCTTTGACCGAGATTTCACAAGAACAAATCTATTTGATTCGGGCTCCTTGTTCTAATCAAGGCTTTTCCTTTTGCCTTAGTATTATTTGCATGCAACCCAGATGGAGGTTGTGCGGTTTTAGCAACTAACTTGGGACAATTCCATTGCAAATGCCCATATTCATGGCAAGTACAGCACCGAAATGGAAGGGCTTCATAGTCCACCTATTGAATCCAGCTCATGCTCATGCTGCCTAATCTAATTTCAAGAGACTCCCGCAAGGGGTTATTTAAATTAATCTCCACACAAAGACGGGCAAAAGAGGTTACCCTACGATCAAGAATTTGATACGATGGGCCTAGAGGCTTCCCCAAAACAACAGCAATAGAATGCAAAATGTCCTTAAGCCAGAACTCCATCGGAAGCCAGGGCAGCTTAATCTACATAGGGATCTTTGATGGAAGCTCTTCCGCTGGATCAAACCCTGGGTACCAAGGTTTAATGGAAAGCTCTGCTTGGTTATGAAAATACAAACCCCCTTCGAAGATCATGTTACAATCTGCCAACTGGGATAACACCACCAAAAAAAAATCCATTAGGACCCAAAATGATCTCCATATCTCCTTTCATGTTCCAGTTATTATGGGCCTTGACCTCCAAAAAAGGAAAAGATATTCGAACTCCTATGAATTTACAGATTAAGGCATTCTCTGATAGGTACAACACATCATTTGCAACAATATTTGGATTGATTATAACCACTAGATGATTTGTGCTTCTTTCCAAGCACCCATTGGGTTTTATGCATAACCCCTAAACTTGAATGTTCTTTGATTCCTCCACTGCATGCAAGAGGAAATTAACCACATAATCATGCCCAAAGGAAGAAGAATCCCTGCCCACAATAAACTCCTTGAAAGAACTCAATCGAGGGTTCCCTGGACCACCCAAGAGCACCATAAAGCCTTGCACAGGTTGGATCCAAACAACGAGGCATAGAAAATATTAAAAAAGCAGCAAAAAAAATGAAACCCCTAAACGCCCCTTGGGTGACCTACATGAAGCAACCCACCCACCTGCGACAATCCCCAAAACCCTGAGCACCTTCCCACAACAAATGGAGGGGAGGACGAAGGCCTAGCCAGTCCTCAAGCCGCCAAACTCACCCTCGCAGCACCCTCCAAACCCTCACGTAGCGCAAAACTCCCATCTGTGCAACTTCCGTTCACCAGACCACGTGGTTCCGGAAGCCTACTTGTGGTTTTATTTTGCTATTTACTACTTTGCATTTTTTTCTGATAAAACCCACAAGTTGTTTTCCCACGATTTTTAGTTTTTTTCAACAGTTTTAATAAGGTTCGGGTCAATTTTTTTAGCAACTTATTTCCTACACATACGAGTAGCTACAAAGGCACAATTTTTTGGGTGAGAACAAGTACAATATCCAAATCATACTATATATGTATTAGTACCAAGTATGCTACTGCACATACCAAGGAATGTCATGATGTATCTTGCAACTCCACTAAAAAATCCTTCTTCACCAACTAAAACTAGAAATAAACTTCAATCTTTCAACACCAATGTGACCCCTAAATAGAATCACTTCAAAAGAGAAGAGGGTTTCGTCCTCCACTCCCAACTGAAAACCAAGAGGGTTTTCATTCTCAAAATTTTTGCACACCAAAAGTGTTTTCATTCTCCAAATTTCCACACACCAAGGGGGTTTTCATCCTCAAGCAAGATGATGAACACAAGTGCTCAATCTCAAAGATAAAGGCTTGATATAAAATAATCATGGATTTTTTCCTTTGGGCTGATCCTTTTTATACATTTCATTTTGCCCTTCTAATTTAAATTTCACTTTTCCCTCCAAAAGTGTTCAAAAATACTTTTAAATAAAATATTACATAAGGCCTTATAATGTCCAATTTATATGGTCACCTAATTGAAAAAATAATAATACTTAAGTTGTCCTTTTACTATGTTTCAAAATAAAGTTACTAGGACAAACTTAAAATATGATTAATAAATTATTTCCTTAATTAAATTATTTAGAAAAAAGGGATACGACAAGATACATGATTTTTCCCTAGGTTGTTCATCTCCTTTCCTTGTCACCATGTATTCTAAAAATCAAATGAGATCAAGATTGATTAGAACCAAGTTCTATAACCCTCTTCTGGTCATTTCTTCCTCCTTTTGGTTCTTGCAAGGGAGGCAACTTGCATAGCGACTGATGGGGATCTACAAAAGCCCCCTAATCTCTACTTTAAAATTATTCTTTATAAAAAATGATCATCCCTCTTCATCCAGGCATGAAACGGCTATCTAGTTTCTTTTGCATGCAACGAAAGGAGCTAGATCTAAGCAGTGAATGATTAATCATCCAAACTTCAATTGTTGCCTTGAGGGAAAGCAAAGATCGATTGGTTTTGGTTATCAATCCAAAGTGTATTTCGGATGATGCTCTCTATTTGTTGAACCATGTTTTAATCTGCAAGTTTATGGCAATTCATATATCTCTTCCTTTTTTAGAAGCTTGGGCTTGAAGGAACTAGAATTCGAAAGGAGACATGAAAATTATTCTATCTATGAACAAATTTTTTTTGTGGTGTTTGCCAAAATGATAGATTGGAAGATGATTTTTGAGGGGGCAATATATTTCCATAATCAAGCGAGTTCATTTATCAAACATTGTAATGTAGGTATAGGGTTTGATCCAATGGAGGAGCTTCAAGCTAAGATACCTATTTGAATTCATCTTCCTAGGCTTCTAATGGAATTTTGGAGATAGGACATTCTTCAATCAGTCGCAGTGGTTATTGAGAAACCCTTGAGTCCGTCTCACCATAGTGCGGATACAAAGGTAGCCACTTTGTCCACTTATGTGTTGAAATTCACTTGATTAATCCTCTTCCAAACTCTTTGGAAATTAGATTGGGTAGTATGAGTTGGATTCAACAAATTGATTATGAAGCACTTCCTTTTTGATGTTGGACATGCCATGAATTTGGACAGCTTCAAAGAAACTGTTCAAAGATGGGACCTAGAACCCCTCAACCCTCTATCACACAAAACAATCAACTCAAAGGCAAAATCCAAGGCCCCAATCCATTTAGAAGAACAATATGCAAATGGATTTATACATGTGAAATCTCATTCTAAAGGGAAGGTTGTGAATCGACTACAAAAATGACACTCTAAGAGGGATGTTTAACAAAAAATTTGATGTCCTAGAAAGCTTCAAGGAGGTGGAAGCAATGGAGCATGACAAGGTTCCATTTAGTCAAGGAGTCAACTTTTGGATTTGGCTAATCCAGTTGACACACATACAAACTCAAAAAAGCATGGATCACCAAAGCATCGAGATGTTTCTACCAAGAACACAATACAAATGAACAAACCATAGAAGGGAGGACTATCTTTGGCAGGAGTTGACTCCGTCAAGATGGCAGATTTTCAAATGGAGTCAATGAATTTCAAGAAATTATAGATCCTTTGCATGAATCTAGGGCAAACGAAGATGGCAAAAGGAAGGTCCCTCATTTCTTAGACCTTCAATAGAAAAACATTAAGAAAGGGGGAAATGATAAAATATCAAAAGTTGTAAGGAAAAAAGATCAAGAAAAGGCGAAATTGATAGGGGAGTCACTGATAGAATCTGGTGTTATAAGACACTAGATACTCACTTTTTGTAATAATCACCCCTTAAAATTTTGTATTTTAAACTTGTTAGCTCCAAAACATAAAGTAATGATAAACAGCTTCCTTGCACTTTCTGATCACCAAGTCGCCAGTGTGGGCGAGGTGAGAGCATACAGTGGTAAGGATCACATTAAACTGAACTGCTGAAAGTAAACCACTTGTTCAGTGGGGTGGGTAGAGCACATCCACTTATGCAGTGGGTAGGCTATTACAACAATGAAAGTAAATCAATGAAGTTCCAAAGACCACTTATTCAATGGGGTGAGTACAAATACCACTTGTGCAATGGGTAAACCACTGAAACCACTTATGCAGTGGGGTAAGTACTAAAACCACTTATGCAGTGGGGTGAGTATCAATTTAAACTACAGCAAGTCACTGAGGTTACTACCCTTCAATGTTACAATAAGAGCTCTCAAAATATAATTCAAATCAATTACAACTCTGCTGTTTTGACTGCAAATATGACAGAAATATGAAATGAGCACCCCCAAATGAACCCCAACTTCAATAACAAGATACCCAAGCAATATAATGGCAAGTATACCTCAGAAATATGACCCAATGAAGTGTGAAACAGGTCTGATATACTGTTGCAGTAGGTCTGATACACCAAATCAGCAAGTATGCAACTGGCATGCCACCCTAGGAGCTGCTCCAAACATTGAACACTCCGGAATTGATAGCAATGGCCTAGAGAGGTCTAGGTGCCACCATGGAAGCTCAACAAGGTAGGAAATGTGGGGCAGTTCCCCCTGGAAACCATCACGCCCCCCTTTGGATTTGTACAGCCTGTAATAGGGGCAATTCCTCTTGGAAAAATCAGCACTTCATTTCTGGCCTGCAAACCTCTCTCATCTTGGTTTCCTAGTATAGGAAGGTCTTCTACCAAAAACCCACAACCAAAAATCCAACACTCCAATCTGCACAAGCAAAACTATGGTACGGCCTGGTACTTGCAATGGTACGGCCCAGCACCAAGAAAAACACCTGAAATCATCTCACTGGAATCTGCAACTGAAAAACAAACTCTTCCACACACAAGCAATACTAGAATAGGTCAAAACAATCCATAATAGAAAGCCAACTGAAAAACTTCACCAATAGCTCTAATGGTGACCCCTAAAATGGAGCCACATGAGTCCAGCTAGGGAATGTATTTCAATTCCAAAACTAGAAGAGTTATTGAGAGTTATTGTCCTCAAAAACTTGGAGAATCCAGCACCAAATTGGCAGCAGTTCGTTATCAATTCTTCAACATGAGCAAATGAGCTCCCCAACGCCTCCTTATATAGCTGTTCGAGAGAAATATTACAATTTGAAATAACAAAATATTTCACTTTTCCCACAAATTGCCTTTTGAAAATAATAATAATCTCCTTTATGTGCAACATCCCCATTTTCCAACCTAGGCATCCAACTTGTAGGCATCTTTGGCTTTTCAAAAAGCTATAACACTTAAGTCATGAAAAATAATGATCAAACATTATAACTTAATATTAAAATATTTTACCCCAAGTGACAAGAAATTCCAAAACACGTTGGAATCCAATCTTGACTACACCAATGTGTTACTAAGGTGCTGGATGAATGAATGAAGCCGTTTTGGTGACTTACTAACAATAGGCGTGCTCTCCAAGAAGTTTGGAGAACACCCAAAAAAGTTCAAAAACACCACGGAGTGTCATTCAAACCAATGTCAACTACTAATCTCAATACCAATAATAGAAACCATGTATTGTTGCCATTGCATCCTCTAAGAACCTTTGGAGTCCCCTTGCCTTACCACTTAGCCTACAAGAACTCTGAAAGTAGGCTAATGGTCACTGACTGATTAGGCCTAAGAAGGGGACATTACACTTTTGTATCCCTCAAAAATGATTGTGATCTCTTGGAATACTAGGGATTTGGGTAGCATCCCTCAACAAAAGGCTACTCGACATATGATTCATAAACATAAACGTGATATTGACTTTATTCAAGAGACAAAGCTTCAAATGGAGAATATTATTAGTATCTCTTCCAAGATATGGAAAAGGGGCCAATGTTAGTGTATTGGTGCCCAAGGTACTGCATATGAAGTTGCTTGCTTATAGGATCCTTGTAAGCCCATGTCAATTTGGTGATCAAGAAGTAGAAATTCAATTTCAATGATGGCTTCTTGCTTTGATCCAAGAGAGACTCTTTTATTTACAAATGCTTATGCACCTACTAATTTCCCAAGTAAGGTTTCATTCTAGTCCCAAGTTAAATCTATTCACTCCTTAATTAACTCTCTCTCTCTCTTGGATTCTTGTAGGAGACTTCAATGCTATTAGTAGTCTGGATGAAAAAATAGCGGGTATTGGCCATCTTGGCCCATCTTCTACCTTGTTGAGAGATAATGTATCTGTTCTCAATTTGGTGGATGTCAAGCCAACCAATGGTTTTTCACTTGGAGTAATAGAAGATATGGGAATGAAGTTATATCTAAAAGACTAGATAGGTTTCTTGTGTCAAATTTTTGGGTAGGCAATAGTTGGGGTTCACACTATGAAATTTTTGGGCGGAAAGCGTCTAACCATTGAACCATCAAATTCTCCTCGTTGTTTTCTACCCACAAGAAGTCTCCTCATGTTCAAACTCATGGAAGGATGGTGGTTAGAAGGGAAGCGGGCTTTTGCATCAGTTATGCATTCTTTTTTCAAGAGTCTCCTATTTGTCAAATTTAAACTCAAAAGATGGAATAGATTCTCTTTTGGAAATGTTTTCAAAACTAGAAATCGAATTCAAGTTAAGTTGGATAGGGTCGCCTTTCTTATTAAAATAGAAGGAATGACAGTGGAGCTATTGCAAGAAGAGACTAAGTGGTCTAAGGAACTATCTAAGTGGGAGATTTAGGAGCAGATTTTTTGGATACAAAAGTCTAATATCCCTTGAAGAATTTCACCTTAACTTGCTGATTTTGAACTCAAGGAATATTGTCAAACACTTTGTATGCGAAGTCTGAATTTGCTGTTTTGGTTTTCAGTTTGTCTTGTTTTTGTTTTGATGATTGCAAATGGTGATAAAATGCTTGGAAATGAATACAATTAAGCTAAACATATACCAAAGATGCAATGCAAGTCTTTTTGTATTTTCCAAATGCATATAAATGAGTTATACTAGTGCAAATCAACACCTACAGCCAATTGTCATTTCGTCAAACACTTGGAATGCAAAATATTATGGTGATAATGAGAAATATCAACATGAACATTACATCAAATATTTGGTATGTAACTTGTTTCTCTTATTGATATGCCAACCTTACTACAGATGCTGATATAGAATTGATGAGCCAAGACTCTTGGCATTACAATGTAAAGTCTGAGTACTAAATGCACACCTACAGCAGCAAAATTAGATGACTGAAATGACAATGCAAAATAACTTCTAAAATCATGAAGAACCTGGTTATAGCAGCACCTATGCTGAAGAAGATGTAGCAACTTAATAGCAACCCAAAATAAGCTCTACACAAGCCAAATCGATGCCTTCAACCAGCCGTCCCTGTTCTGAAGAAAAGATGCAGATATAAATAATTTGCAGCCTCCAAGACTCTACTCAAGCATCAATTATCATTGACTTGGTCCCATAAATGGAGCGCTCTAGCTAGAAGGAGAAATCGATGAAACTTATGGCTCCCTTGAATAAAATAATGGCCCTCTAGTATGGCTGATATGATGACTGGAAATACATCAGATTGTTGCTATCTCAAAAATGCCCTTAGATGAGAGAAATCAATGCAAATACAAACTAGAAATGATCACCAATCAGATATGCAAATCGTCCTCGGCAAATTTGGCCTTTGGCCACTAAATTTGACACAATGAAGAGACTGAAATATCTCTTCCAATCGCTGCAACCCTTTGAAGGATATTTCACCACCTCAGTTATGCTAATCAAGGGGAGTTTTCGTTCCCAATGATCAATAGCTGTAGATTTTCTCCACACTAAACATATCAAGCAATTGTCAAAACCAGGATGAATGAAGCTTGGCTAACCCTCATAAAATACTTTTCTCCAAAACTAGGTCGGCCTCTCTAGAAGCTTCCAATATTATAATATTATTTTATTTTTAGTGACTTTATGATATAATAATTTATTTAAGTCACTATATTAAATTAATTAAATATAAGGTTACCATTTGATTTTTAATTTATTTGATAACCTCATAAAATAATTAATTTAATAATTTATCCCTTATTTCTCCATTTAGCCTTCGGGAGCATAAAGGCTAAATAATCATTGTGATGGCCACTAAGAAGGGGACATTACAAAAAGCCCCGAATCAACTAGCTTTAGGAAGGGGATAGAAATACTTCCTTTTTCCATAACGTTGTGAAGGAACACAAAAGAGGTAATATTATTGCTTCTCTTATTTTTGCCCAAGGAAATCAATTAAATTATTTTCATCATATTTTTCCAGAAGTTGTTCAGCACTTTTCTTCTTTGTTCTCTAAGCAAGGGCTTCATAATCTGGAAGAGAAGAGACTAGTGCTTGATTGCATTGCTTCCTTGGTGTCTAAAGATATGAACAAAGCTCTCCTAGAGCCCATTTCTACCAAGGAGTAGAAGGCAATGGTGTTTCAAATGAAGAAGGGTATATCTCCTAGACTTGATGGGTTTCTTGTAGAATTCATTTAGGAATTTTGGGAAATTTTGTAAATAGATCTGCTTGAGGTTGTTAGGGAATCACGAAAAAACTAACAGATGCTCAGAGCCATTAATTATACTTTTCTTACTCCCATTCCCAAAAAAGGAGCCAACTCATTAGATAGTTTTCACCCTATTGCCCTATGTAATGTGCCTTACAAGATAATCACCAAGATTATTGATGATAGCCTAAAAAAGTGTTTGGTTCACCTTGTTCGGACACAAATCCATGGTACCCTTTTTGCTTGAGTCCCTTTGTTTCCATGTGTTGTCTTGGCCATTTGTGACCCATTGTTAATAACCAATCAGAGAAAGTTTGAATGGGTCATGTTGCTTTTGGTGTACCTTTGGTCCTTGTGTCATGCCCTTCCCCCTTTCATGTCTTAGTCAAATACCACAATTGAAAAATCAAAATTTGACTTAAGTATGAGAGCTTTCTCCTTTAGTTCATGTCAAGCCCCGGGCCCTAACAAGAACCTAGAAACTTAGTTTCCAAGTCCTTCTTCCATCCCGCCTTTCACCCTTGTTCTTACCTTTACTCTTTTCCTTTGATTCCCTATTGGGTCGCTGGACATGGGCCATGGTTGGAACCCTTTGGTTCAAAGTCCCTACTTTCTTCCATCATCTGCTTTCCAGCTCCCTATCAAGCCCTAACAGGAAATTGGAACCTAAGGGTTCCAATTCCCTGTTGCCTCCCAAAGTCCAATCCCCCCATCCTCTTATCCCTTCTCTGACCCATCGAACTATGAGACTCGAGTAGGACTTGGAACTTGGAACATTATGTTCCATGTTCAAAACTCCTTCGGAGTTTCGTTCCCTGCCTACATTTCTTTTCCGACCCATCGGGCCACAGGTCCCAGATCGAACTTGGAACCTAGAACCTTGGGTTCCATGTTCTAGGTTCCCCCTGCCTTTTGAAAACCACTTGTGTTCCTCTTCTGACTCGTCAAGCCACGAGACCCAAGTCAAACTTGGAACCTAAAACATTAAGTTCCATGTTCCAAGTTCTCTTCCGCTCTCACCACTTTCCATGTATCTCCTTTATTCCTCTCGTGCTCTAAGCCCCAACAGGTTTGTTGGGTAAAAATCATGTAACCCCTTTTAACAGATTACAAAACCTTAATTTCAGCCACAGTTACGTAAGATAGAATCTCTCCTCCCGGAAAGGGGTGGCGCCCATCTTCTACTTATTGAAACTAAGGAAAACAAATTAGATATTTACAACTATGTACAATACAATAACGGTTTGGGGGTGTGTCACATTCATGATTCTCTCTTTTTTCAGAGAATATGTTTTACAATGTTTTGCAATTTTAAGTTCTTGATGCAATACAACTTCAAACTAAAACTAAGCAGTAATTCCAATATTCCTATCTTGTCAAAGCAAAGCCTAGGAATACAAGCATGATAATGATAAATGATAAATAAGAAAAGCTCACAAAGGCACAAAGTCATTTCATAGCTTCCAACAATGAATCCTTGAAGATAGCAACTCGTGTTGTATGAAAAGCACAAAGTCTTCTATATACTCCACAATAATCCCACGAACAGCATGAATAAATATAAGCACAAAGGCTTATAGAGAATTCACCAATAGTATTCAATCAATATCACAAATTCAAGTAAAGAGTGTAACTCAAAGCTTACATAGATTTACTCAAAGCCCTTTCAATCTCAATTACTAATCACTACCAAATCAATCAAATCAAAAAATAATTGTTTCCAACACAAAGTTTGGTATGCAACTTCACTTCTTTCTTGATCAAAATTAGATTCACAAAGATGAACTCAAAGTTTCAGTATTTGCTTCTCAAATCGGCAGCACTTCGTTGCAAAAGATAAAAGGTAACCATTACAATAGAATCCTCTCTTATTTATAAATGGGAGAGGATACCAAATCTAGCAAAATTAGGTGAGCAAATCTAGGAAAATCTCACCTAACCAGTCGACTTATTCAAAAATTTGTCCACCATTATAGGAAAACATCTATGTTTTTACATGTAATTACATTTTTCGAAATGACATGTAAGATGTCAAAGCCTATTTACAAAATGCATAGAAGAAAGCATATAAACTAACTAACACTAGAGATACAAGAAGTCTTTATGGTTCATTGCATTGGGCGCGAAAATCTTCATATTTCTTCTTTGTCTCTCGCATGAATACCTCATTTGGACCAACTGTATAGTCAACAATGGTATGAATTCTTGTGATTGATCTTCTTGCATGTAATGTCCCCTTCCTAGACAATTTGTGTGATTGAGGGGTTAGCTTATCATTTCAACCCTCGTAAGCTGACAGTTGTGATTAGAGGGTCTTCCATGGCAGTTACCCAGTGGTTTGGGACATTACTCCACATTTTGATTCAGTTTTGGGCCTTTGCAGATGTTCACATAGTGATATTTTGGCACTTACTATTTATAGTAAGTCAGGCTATCAGGGTATACTATTTCTGGCAAGGCACCTGGCTCAGTTGGTATCCTCAGACTCGACCCAGTTTGGCAATTGGATAGGCAAAGGGTGGATATTTGGAGCATTTACTGATAATTAATTAATTATTAATGTGACTTTATATTATAAAGTCAAATTATAAGACTTAATAATTAAATGGAATATTATAAAGTATTAAATGACTTTATAATAAAGTGGGGCTAATATGATTTAATAAGTAATTAATACTCAAGGAGGAAAAATATGCCCACTTAAGGAATAATTGCCTAAGTCTTGAAAGGGGCAAATTAATTATCATTTAAATCATTATTAAATGCTTTTTGGGGGTCGAGCTTCTTGAAGAGAATATTTATTATCCCAAAGACAAATCGAACTCACATGATTGATTATTCTAATGTCTTTATCTCTCTGAGAACTTTGGAGTTTGTGAAACAAGGGTTTCTGCAAATTCGTGTAATTTATGGCTTTGAGGAACAATACCTCTTCAGAGTCGAGCTTTCTGAAGTTGTGAAAGATCAGCTAAAGATTGCTTTCAGAGTTGGCTTCATCCAGAAGTTGAATTTGTGCATATTGGAAAAGATTTGATTTAAGCTTTGGATTGATTTCATCAGAAGAAGGGTATGATTTGATTGGGGTTTCATCTTGGTTGTTTTGGCACTCTCTTTTCCCAGCCGTACCATCATTAATGCTGCTGCCAGGCCATACCATCAACAGCTGCAAGTGTGTCCCTTTCATTTGAAGCAAATCGCCTTGCCCTTTTATTCCTAGTCTGCTCCTTTGGTGGCGCCTTGGTCTCTGGAGGCTATTGCTTTCATTTTTCGGTGGTAGAAGTCTTTCCTCAAGCTGGCCGTACATTTCATTCTCTCTTTCAGGCGGTTGCAAGCAAAAACCAGGTTCTTTAATAATATATTGCTTCCCTTTTTTTATGCATGTCATTCATTCAGCATTGTAAACACTCAGCAATCAAAATAAAGTCATTTGCCATTATCTTGAAAGTAGTTTGCTTCAGTATTTGTAATTTTTACATTTTCATTGATCTGGCATTACTTTAGTTAAAATTCGCAAAACTCTTATATTGCGAAAAACCACAAAAACAATACAAAACACAAAAAAAATCGCAATCTACAACATTAGTTGGGGTTGAGAGACACCAAGTCTCTTACAGTGGTATCAGAGTACAGTTATCCCGCCATCCTGTGCTTATTAGATGTTATTTCATGAGTAGAGATATCATGTTTTACACTAAGGGTAGAGGAACAGGGAAGGGAGATTGGACAAGTCCACCGGTTCCGAAAGGAGATACAGTTTCAAGGATTCTAGGTATACACAGATCTAATTCAGGTAGTAGTGAGGATAGTGTCACAACACTTATGGCAAATAGAGAGGTTTATAGGGAGACACCTAGAGATTCAGAGAAGTATCATGCTAGAGGGGAGAGTCTGGAGATAGAGTTCAAAAGAAGACATGACAACATGATGGATATGATGTCTCAGTTGATGGGCACGATGAGGCAGTATGTCCCACCACAGCAGCATGTCTTTCAGATAGGGCAATCTAGTCAAACTGCTAAAGTAGATCAACCACAGGTGCCAGTTTAGCAGCAATCATCCTTCAGCATTCCTGAGTGTAGGCCTGGACAGCCTACTTTTATTACCAAAGAGGTCCCTCCAGTTCAGCAGGTAGAGCAGCAGGTCCCTCAGCCAGAGGTTCAAACACCACATGGTATGTCAGTGGCAGACGTGACCAGACACTTTGCAGAGTATTCGACATTGGCTCTTGAGATCAGTTACGCCTTGTCTTTTCATGAGTTTATGGATGTGCATAGACCCAGGGGTGGAGGTAGATTTGAGCACAGAGCTCCCCAGTAGCAGCCACCACCACCACAGGTGAATAGAGATCTTCAGCATGCAGTTAGCAAGATCACCTTACCGTACTTTGATGGTTTAGATAAGAGTTCAGCGAGGTCTTGGGTTCATAAACTAGATAATTATCTATCCTTGAGACCCATGTAGGAGGACGAGGCCATCAAGTTTGCTATCCTGCATCTTGACAGTTTGGCGCATGACCGGTGGCATCACGGCATGTATATACTTGGTCATCACATGGTTACCACCTATCAGGAGTTCACAAACAGGCTCATAGAGCATTTTGACAACAAGGATCCAGAACTCTATTTCAGAGAGCTAGCTCAGCTCAAGCAGTCAGGAAGTCTAGATACATATATCAGTGAATTCCAGAAAATATGAGTTATGGTGACTAGTATATCCAAGAGGAGACTTGTCATTCTTTTTATTGAAGGGTTGTATGAGCCTATGAGAGATTGAGTCAAAGCATTTGATTCCCCTACTCTATAGGAGGCGATGTGGAAGGCACGTAGTATGGAACTTGCAGCACCTCGCAGCAAGTTTTCTTCTGGTTCATCATCCAATTCAAGGCCTAACAGATCATTTGATAAGAAGAAAGACAAATATAATCCAAAGAAGAAGAATGCACCACCATTTGACAGAGAAACTTTGAATGATTTGCGCAAGAAAAAGTTATGTTTTTGGTGTAAGGCCCCATATGATGAAAAACATGTATGTCCTCTTCGTCCTAAGGCAAAAAGTAACCAAATAGAATGGTTTTATAAGGGTGAAGAGCAATCTGATTTGTCAGACCAGCAAGCAGATTCAAAGCATTCAGATGATGAGAAATTTGAAAATGACAGTGGAAGTGATGGAGAAAAGAACCTACAAGAGGCACACTTGACTAGTCTTCAAAGAGATGGTTCTTTCAGACTACGCGGGCTCATAGCTGGTCAGAAAGTCATAACCTTGCTCGACACCGAAGCTACGCATAATTTTATAGATGCACATTTGGTTGAGAGGCATGGCATACAGACAGAGGAGTTTGAGGGTATTAGAGTCAAGGTAACTGATGGGTACACCCTCAAATGTGACAAAAAGATATCAGACCTCCCTATGCGGCTCAATAATTATGAATTCAAGGCCGACTTTTATGTAGTTAACATGGGAGATACTGATGTAGTACTTGGTATGGCATGGCTTCATGATTTGGGTGAGCTCACACTTAATCTTCGTGACATGGAGATGAAGTTCAAAGTCAATGGGAAGCCACATGTGATAAAAGCCATTAGGGAAAGTAACTTGAGAGTTGTATCATTCAGACGAATGGAGAGGCTCATTCGTCATGATATGGTGGATTGGGCTACCGAATGTATGTTGTTGCCAGCACAACAGGAGCAGCCAAAGCATGATTATCACCCTGACATTCAGGAATTAAGAATTAAACACTCTGAAGTGTTCAGTGATATTCCATCTGGCAAACCTCCAGACAGGGGCATCGAGCATATTATCGAGTTGGAGGGCACAAAGCCCATTATGATCACCCCTTATAGACATCCGAAGCGCCTCAAAGATGAAATAGAGAAGACAATCAGTGAATTGTTAGCTATTGGGCATTTCAGACCTAGCAAGTAACCTTTTGCTTCATCAATGGTATTGGTGAAGAAAAAGGATGGGTCACTCAGAATGTGTATAGACTACCGCCAGCTAAACAAGAGAACAATAAAAAACAGGTATCCTATACCCCACATAGATGAGTCGATTGATGAGTTGCACGGAGCATGCTTCTTTACTCAAATTGACTTGAGATTCAGGTACCATCAGATTCGGATGAGAGAGCAGGATATAGAAGAAATTGCTTTTCGATGCCATTGTGGTCATTTCGAGTTCTTGGTTATGTCGTTTGGTTTAACCAATGCTCCTGCCACCTTTCAGGCCACAATGAACAGGGTTTTCAGTTCTCAGCTACAGACATGTCTTAGTCTTCTTTGATGATATATTGGTGTATAGCAGGACATGGAAGGAGCATTTAGCTCATCTAGATATAGTCTTGAGCATTCTGGATAGGGAGTCCTTATATGCTAAGGAATCCAAATGTGTGTTAGGTATGACTGAGTTATTGTATCTGGGCCACATCATCAGTGAGAAGGGAGTTAGTATGGACCCTGAAAAGGTCTGAGCTATACTTGAGTGGCCAGTACCAAAGAACCTCACCCAGCTCAGAGGATTCATTGGGTTATGTGCTTTCTACAGGTGGTTTGTTAGTGGGTACTCTTGACACATAGCACCCCTTACTGATTTGACAAAAAAGGGGGCATTTGTTTGGTCACCACAAGCCCAGGAGTGCTTTGACAGATTTAAGGTGATTATGACTTCATGTCCAGTATTAGCATTGCCATACTTTACGAAGCCTTTTGAGTTATATTGTGATGCCTCCAAGGAGGGCATTGGTGCAGTGTTAATGCAAGAGCGGCACCCTATTGCTTTCGAGAATAGGAAGCTTAGGGGACCCAAAAGGCGTTACAGTATCTACGACAAGGAAATGTTAGCCATCATGCACGCGTTGGCTAAGTTTAGGCAATATCTGGTGGGCAACAAATTCAATGTGCGTACAGACCATAATAGCCTGAAACACTTCCTTGGATAGCAAGACTTGAACGAACAACAGCAAAAATGGGTTAGCAAATTGCAGTCGTATGATTTTGACATCTCCTTTGTTAAGGGGAAACAAAATATTGTAGTTGATGCCTTGTCTCGTAGACCCCAGTTGAATGCTATGGCACAAATTTCAGAGGACTAGAGGTATAGGATTATTGCTAAGTATGCCAAGAACTAGTGGGCTTTTGGCATTGTGGATGGGACAGAGCAAGATAGCAGATACATTGTTGTGAATGACTTGATCATTTACAAGGGTAGGATTTTTCTGATTCCAGATTCAGAGATGAAGAACATAGTTCTGAGAGCCTTTCATGATCTTCCAATGGTGAGCCATCTCGATTATTTCAAAACATGTAAGTTGGTTCGGGAACGATTTACTTGGAAAGGACTTAAGACGGACGATCTTCAGTATGTGAGAGAGTGTTCTGTTTGTCAGCAGAACAAACAGGAACACACATATCCTGCTGGCTTGCTGTCATGTCCCCATTTTTTGGCGAGCATCAGAGATCGTGAGATTGGCCTATCATGAGACCCTCGTAGGCTGACAGAGTGGTTAGAGGGTCATATGGGAGTTTGGCTCAGCATCAGATTGGCCGTTTTGATCAATTGGCTTTCGTTCGGGCTCATTCGGACGTTTATTGCAGAATTGCTATTTTTAGCAGTTCTTGGCAGGCAGTGTGGGACCCCTGCTATTTTTAGCAGTTTGGCTGTGTCAGTATTCAGAATCACTTCAGGGTTCGTCAGCTTCAGACGGAACAGTAATCGGATAATTAACGAGGAAGATATTAATATTTAATTATATTGATTAAATATTAGTATTTAATGTTATAATATAAAGTTATAATTTTTAATTACTTAAGTAATTCTCTCATAAAAGAGGCGCCCATCGCCGAGAAAGGAGGGCGGTTGCATATTATTTATTATTAAAATATTTGGCTATAGAGAAATTAAAAATTAAAAGGTGAATATTTTAATGATTTCCTATTATTAAATACGCACTTTTAGCAGAAGGATGGTTTTACGTGGAACACACGAGCCATTGCAAATATGAATTGGTGATTTCGATCTTTTGACGAGAACCTTAGAACCATCGAGGGATGCTGGAGAGCAGTATCTCCATGGTCGGTTCGAGAGGGTGTGAGAATATACTTGATTCTGCACCCGATTGTGAGATTTCTTCATCGGAGAAATCATTAGAAGCTTCCTGATAGAAATAAATAATTACGAGGGAGGGTTTTGAGTTTGAATCCAGTTAGACAAATCTATTGAAGCACCTATTTTTGGTCTGAGGAGACCATTTATTTTATTTATTCATATTACTGCTACAGAATTACGTCATCTTGTACTTAGCGTGCCGAGAGCCATATCTTGTTCTCTAGCGTCAAGCCTTGACTCCATCTTACGGGTTTATCACAGGGCCATCCATATCCAGTCTAAATATTGAATTAAGGGAGCCCATTACCTTACACTTTATTAATCGTGAGCCCGTCTGGAACCAGCTTTGGGCATTGCCTTCATCGAGTTAGAGCTTCACATCCAACACACATTTATCTTGAGTATTTCTCCTTAATGATTTACCCGGCCGAGATGTTATTCATCCGTAGCCATACAGACTAGGAAAGTGAATTTGGAGGAGGCCGTACAAACTGTACTGCTGTTTCTGACAGGCCATACTACCCTGTCAGGCCGTACCATCACATAAAGCCGTGTTTCTTCTTCTTGAGGGAAAACGCCTATTATAATAGCTTCCAATCTTCATCAAAGGGTGCGCCTACCAAGCTGGAGTCATCTACAAACACTGGACGGAGGGAGAAGGACATATTTGTTGCAGCCGTACCATTCCCATCAGAACATTTAATGCGGTATTAAAAATCAGGTTTTCAATAACCATTGCCTTCTACTTTGCATGTCATCAAATCTTTATTGTAATAGTTCCAGAAGTATAATTTATGATCCAGATTCAGTATCTATATTAGGGTTTGAGATTTACGAAGTGAAATCATTCTTAAAAGCATTTATTTCAAATATATGCAAAAATAGTACCAATTCATTTATTGCATCAAAACCCAAAAAAAACAGTCGAAAACCCAAAACTTCAGAAAAACATCAGAAAACTTTCAGATTCAGGATTAGGGGAAACTTAGGGTTTCTACAGTGGTATCAGAGCTAAATCCTGCCATCCTGAGGGTTTAGCCGTCTTCTGCAGCCGGAACAGTTGGGTCTTACAGGTATTATTCATTCAGGCGACCTTTGGTTGACAGGTAACAGGGTTCGATCTGGCAGCCGGGAAACATGGCTGACAGAACTGACAGGAATTACAGGACTGATAGAACAGTTAATCTTATAACAGAGTTTGCTCACAATGATAGAGGTCAGGACCGTGCTGAGGTCTTGCATGCACTCAGAGAACTTAGTGCAGGTCAACGGCAGTCAAATGGTGTATTACGGCAGTTGGCAATTGCACTTCAAAGACTAGATACTCCGGGGAGATCGTCACCACATCGTGACGATGACAGGAGTGTTGCAGGTTCATGGAGAGCTCCTAGGACAGTGTCACGGACAGCAGACAGGCCTACTAGGCCCACTTTCACGAGACAGGAGCCCGATGAGGTTATAACAAGTGAAAGGCATGAGGGTTTGTTCGCCGGTACCTTTAGGACAGCGAATGACAAGTGGCAGTTAGAATCACCTGAGACCAGTGAAAGGATCACTATTGACAGAACACCACCAAACACAGAAAGAGAAGTGAATAGCATGTTCCAGGAGTATAGCAATCTACCTCAGAAGATTAAAGACAAACTTCCTTTCATGAGTTACGTGGATGTGCACCCGAGTCTTTGCCATAAGACAGAGTTCGCAAAACAGAAATATCTCACTACAGCTCGTGAGTTGTTTACACCTGGAAAGGATAGAGAATCTACGCATAAGGATGATACCACTCTTCGTCAAAATGATTTGATATTTTCAGTCTCCTATGAAGAAGGCAGAAATTTATGTGATGAGTTTGATAGAAGTGCTGATTTAATTCGAGAACATACTAGCACCGCTTCGGGTAATGGCTTACCTACATCGCCCTTGCATGAGATGACTCGAGAAATTTCTGCCCTGAGGGCTACTTCTGATTTTTATGACAGCAATGGTGAAACATCACGTGAGCATGATACAACGGCGGTTTCACACATGCAAAGTAACCCTATTGAGTTGTTACACGAAGAGACTATAGAGTTGGGTACTAGTGATGCAGTTGGTGTTGAGAACTTATGTTATGATGAGTCTGATTTTTCGGATCAGACCTCTGAGAACCAGTTAGAGGATTCATATGTTGATATGGAATCCCAGGATCATGCTGTAATGTCCCCTTTTCAAGCCTGACAGTTTCTGTGACCGTTAGCCTTTCCTTGGAAACCCGGGGGCTAGTCGGAAGTTAAAATTAGGGTTTCCTAATTTTGAGGAGGTCATTGTTCGGAGATGATAGTTTTAATGGCGGATTTCTTCTGGGTTTTCAGAGGGCTTCGCAGTGGTATGTTCGTCTCAGCATTCAGAGGACTTTTTGGAATTTACTATTTTTAGTAAATTCTATTTTTGGCAGCTTGTCAGATGATGTTCAGCTCGGTTGACTTCCTGTTTCTGTGGTCAGATGTTTGATTCAGTTTTGGCTTCAGTGCATCTCCGGAGGGATAAGCTAAGTTATTTCATAAAAAGGCACATTTAAATATTATATTTTAATGTTGACCTTGGGCCTAGACTTAATAACTTAATGTTGTGTTTAAAAGGTGGGTCCTTAAGGGTGGCGCCCTCATTGAGAAATGATTTAATATTTCCTAAGTCAAAATAAAAGTTGAGTGGCGCTTATTTCAAAAAAGATGATATTTAATTAAAATATCAATTCTTAATGCATTGAAGAGAAAGTACGCCTTCTTGAGAAGATGAAGGTTTTTGACCTAAAAGCTGTTTCTAGGGTTTCGTGAAGACAAGCAGAAATTATAAAAAAGGGAGTCTTGTGCATCATTTTGGTCATCTTGGAAATTACATCGTTATGCTGCCGGATTGATTCTGGATTGTTCGAGGGATGAAGACCTCCTAGTTTGGGCATCTCTTCTCGTTTGAAAGACAACGACTAGTGATGATTATTAGTCTACTTGTGAGTGCATCTTAGCTATTTCATTTGTGTTCAGTTTTGCATTGGGAAATCTGTTTTGAGTATTTTAGTGTTTCAGCTTATTGCATTTTTATACACAGCAGATTGCATGTTTCACTCATATATTGGAAAATACAAAAATAGTCTTTCTGGGTATTAGCTCATTCCTTTTGTTTGTCGGAAGCCATCATATTCTCCAGTTTTCATATTTTATAGTGCTTGCATCGTTTTTAAAAAGAAAATCGCCTTTTTCCTTAAGGCCGTACTTTTTAGAATTCTTGGGATTTGTGCATTGTTATTTCATTGCGTTTGGAGTCGGGGTTAAGGTTCTAGATTGGGCGCATTCATCATATTAGTCTATTGCATCTTGGTTTGGGCCATTTGAGTGAGTTGTGAGGGAGCTACAAGTATTTGTATCTATTCACAGGCTGCTGTTTTTAACCAGCAATATACAGATTTGTAGAAGCAGAAAAAACAGATTGTCATTTGTAAAAGTTGTAATGATTCTTATGGCTTATTGAGCTCAGTCAAGAAGAGATTGTATTGTATTGCATGAATCATATATACGGTCCTAACATCTTGACAGGCATATGATCTTATATTGTAAACTGACCAGTAGTACTGGCAGTCATTATCCAGCTTGTTGCTTGAATTGGTATTGTTCAATTTTCATTTGAAGTTGTAATAGATAGATCTCCGCCCTATGGTCGCTACTATCCCACTCCGGGCTAGAAAGCACATTCTGGGTGTTGAGGGTTTTCAGTTTTCGGCAATTTCCTTCGAGCAGTTGATTTTGTATTCAGCATTTTCTTTCAAGCAGTAGATCGTGTAATCACTCCGTCATATGGTCGCCCCTCACTCCGCATTGGATTGGGTAGCACATACTTGACGTTGAGTTCCTTTCTGCAAGTAGAGTAGAAGACCCTCTGACCAATGCTCATCCTCAGCGGTGCCATTCTGGTTAGAGTTGTTTCCTATACGTTTTGGTTTTCTCATCTAACCTTAACGGGTGCACTGTCGTAATTGGTTAATTGTAAAAATCGAAAAAATTTGGCTCGGAATATTTCACATGCGTTGGATGAGCATGCAGTCACTGTTAGAGTAGAAGCGTGTGAAGATATTGTCATACCAGCAACTTCTACCGTACCAGTTGAGCCATCCTTTGAGGTACAGAGCAGCAGTACCTTAGATGTTGAGGTGTGCCGGGTTGAGAGCACACATGATGCTGCTTATCACGAGGTGAGTGATGACGGATCAGCGTCATATCATAGTGCTTATTGTGAACCGGAAAACTTGTATGGGGGTCGTAAGCTTCAGAGTCCTCATCATTTGGTTGGGCAACTATATGTGGATGACACTATGATTGCTACCGCCCTTGAGCATTTTGACGTTGCTCGTCAGATGTTGACTACCTATGGTTGGAGTCCGCCTTCGACAGATGAGCACAGTGATAGTGGTTTTTCCCTTGTAGTGATACACGCACTCCGAGAAGCGATTGGAACGATGAAACAAAATTACCTAGGACTACTTGCGGACAGGGATTTCCTTCTCGAGTGGGATTGCATTTGTTATGATGCATGGAAGGGAAAAGAGGAGCGGATCGATGAGCTCACTCATGAGCTCGAGGTGACTATGGTTTCATTACATAGCACCCAGTTGGCTCTTCGTGAGTCACAGTTACAGATTGAGAGGCTTACCGTGGCGTTGAGTTTGGCACAATCTTCACCACCTTTGGATATCGTTCAGTCTTGCATGGCAGTGGTTGGTGAGGAGTATATACCCATGGTTCATAGCCGAGAGGGAGATGTTGAGGATGTGGTTACATCCAGCACGGTCACAGGAGCAGTTGATACAGATAGGATGAGTGCACTAGATGAGAGTTGCAGTGAGCTACGCATTGCACCCGGTTCTCATGAGACTAGTCCCGTGATAGGTGATGCAGGGCAGATCATTGATAGTTCCTGTGACATGGTTGATGATACACTCGAGAGTTGTGTGACAACCCTCGATACTTGTCCATCTTCACAGCAGATATTCAGAGACTCATCCAGTTGGGAGATTGGTACTTGTGTTGATTTGTTCCCCTCTCCTGGAAGCAAATCGATCTTTTCATTTGATACAGTTGACTATGATCGGCAGCTGGTTGAGCCAAGTCAGGAGTACAACTCAGTTTATTATTCCAGCGATTCAGAGATGGATGATACAGAATAGTATGGAGTTGTTGTACCCCAAAATTAAAATTTTTGTTACACTTAGACATTTTGAAAAAATGTGCAAAAGTCTTGTCAAAACAATCAAAAAGGTCAAAATTTGGG
>VDFB02033044.1:11906-22162 GCA_007258455.2 Sequoia sempervirens
TAATTTTGGATTTTTGGGCTTCACCCATGTGATCTATTGGTTTTTCTGGGCATTTTCCATTTGTCTCTTGGGGTGTGCCTTTTTACCACCTCCCTTTTTGTGAATATGTATCTTTATATTTGAATTAATATAGATAGTTGCCTATTCATCAAAAAAAAAAAAAAATAGGAACACTTTTTTATGCACAACATTTGACCCTCTTAATCTTAACTATTTTTTTAAAAAAAATTAGTAGTTTAGAAACTAAATTTGGAGTACTATAATTCTTGTTCTTGTTTAATGTTCAAATTTTGAGTGCATGCATCTCAAATTACTTGTCTAAGTTTAAGTTTAGCTGATTTAAAAAAAAAAACACTTTTGACCACCCCCCCTCCCCCCCGCACCACCCCTTTTTTCCCCGTTTCTATGCACCCACCCTTTGTGTATTTATGTTTTCTTCTCCATTATTTAATTAATGTTACATGGTCAATCACATGTTTAATAATACTTAATTGTTAATATTCTCATTGTGTTGTTCACCATGCATTTAATACATTTGAATATTGAATATTTAGTCCATTTTTGCCTTTTTTTCTTGTAAATGATGTAACAGTGTTTCATGGTTATCATCATAGTTCTCTAAAATTTTGTGATATTTTTGAATTATTTATATCCATTTTCTAGGTATGCCCACTTTCCCTATCTTTGTAATTTCTTATTGTTGAGCTATTTAGACATATCTTGGATCATTGGGCATCATATGGATTAGTTAAAGGTATTTCTCTTCTATCCTCCTTGCAACTCATCAATGTGCATGGTGTAGAGAATTTTTTTCTCATGATTATAGACTATTATGAGTCTTGAAAGAAGTCATGACTTTAATATATTAGACATTAATTTAAATCTTCCAAATAAAATATATAATGGAGAAATACTTGATGCTACCAATACATCCATTTTCTATTGTTGAATTAGATTTAAGATTACAAAATTGAAAGGGTTGGACAAAGGATATATGTTTCAATTCCTTGGCATCTCTTTTCCTTTGAGAACATTCACATCATCCTTTAGCAATATTTCATACAATGTATTAAGAAGAAGATTCTTTTGGATTGCCTAGGTATCTCTCTCCCATGTAGGAAAGTTGTATATTTGTAAAAATTCCTAGAGTCCACCCATATATTTTATTCTTATGCGCTAGTGCCAAAAAATCTTGTGGCAAGCTTCCATAGCTAGTTACAAAGTATATTTTTTGCCTTCCTTTGGACAAAGGAGGCACATGAGAATTATTGATATTCATAAGCAAATCCTTATGATTTGTTCCAAGTGGGTTGCTAATTCCAACAAGGGCTTAGTGGACTATATCTTTTCATATATTACATTTAATCTAGCTCTTCTTATAGAAAGAAATGTTGAGAAGGAATTATCTTACTGTAGTGTCAAAAATTGCATACCCTTGCACTTTCACCTACAATTTCGTATCCACTTTAGTGTCCACTCCCTTAGTAATTGTGTAGGCTCATCTTAGACCTTGTATTAGCATTTTTTCCCTCGGGATGCTCAAGACCCCTTTTCAACAACCACCTTCTTGCGTCAATTTTATATCAACCTTGTGTTTTCCTCATTTCCCATAGTCCGTTAGCATAATTCGTTTGGACACTAGCATATCGTGTGGATGTTTATGCATTGCACTAGCGTCCTACAACATTGTAATGTTAAAATGATCATTCTCGAATGTCTTGCCACTTGTCACCTACCTTGGTTGGTGGAAATGGCTTGAGACACTTTGTAACAGCTTAGGAACCTTCTTTTACCTCCTCTTCTCTCTTTAAATCTATCATTTCACTTCACTTTCTATCTCTTAGTCTTCCTCTCTTGATCTTCCTCTCTTGGTTTTTCTCTCTTTCTTTCAAGTTGCACAACTCTTTATAGCTTGCTACAACAGTCTCAAGCTTTCACAACTATCTTTGCAACTCTCTTAGCTCTCACAACCTTTTTTATCTCTCTCTCTTTAGCTTCCTCAAGCCTTGCAAGTAATATCTATCATTTTATTACGTCTTTTCAAGCATCTTTAGATTTATCACATCCCTTGTCTATTCATTTTTATATTTGTGTCTATTTATCTTTCTATCTATCTATCTATCTGGTTGTTCGTGGAGGTGGAAACACCAAAACGGGGATTTGACTAAGGCAAGCCCCTAAGTAGCCCCAATATTTTATCTTGGTCTTATGTGTGCAAGTGTTGGAGATATCTATTTTTTGGTGGCTTTATTACTTGGTTTGTTGTGAGTGCTTTCTTTCTCTTCCTTCATTTATCATCTATATTCTATTTAATCTACACTTAGTTTACATTATTCTAGTTTCTATCATTCTTTGTTTTTGATTAGAGCCTATAAAATACGGGTTTTGAAGGGACCCGGAACCCTTTACAAAAGAAAGTAGCTGAAACTAAAGAAAATAGCACTAAGCATAAATCAGCCCAACATCAATGAACCAACAACAAAAATTCAGCCAAAAAGGAGGACCCCAACCAGTAGCAAGTTACATGTTTTTTAGAATATCCGCCACCTCCACATCGCTCACCGCAGCCTTCTGAGCATCATCCATAACATCAAGCATTTCTTTACCATAAGCCCTAACATGAGCTTTAGTATTGTTTCTAGTTCTAGCACTAGGTCCATCCATATTCACCTCAGTAATCAAAACATTACCCTCCTCCCCACCCTTCTATCATTCTCTATTATTTCCTTCTATTTTTAAATTTCCTAGCAATCAAAGCAGTTGTAGTCATTTTTTTTATGGCATTCTCATCTTTTGATCCATATGAGACACCAGCATATCGTTGGGACATCCATGTGTCACGTTGTCATCCTTGGCTTGCACTGTCGTCCTTGTTCTAGAGCTTTTTAGTCTGTTCAGAAGACCTCTGTGACCTACTCTTTCTGTTTTTGGAACTCTCACTATTTTATCCTATCACCTAAGCATTATTCCTTGAGGTATTTGAGGACCATTTGTTCCTCGTAGACTCTTCTTGTCCTGAGACTCAAGAGTAGAAAATATCCTCCTCTACACTTACATTCCCTTCTCATTACTAATATTATGTTCAAGATTTACTTAAGTTTTATTTATTTCTCAAAGAATTTGGAAGGCCTTTAAGGTTGTGAAACCCTTTTTGAAATGATTCAAGAATGGCTTCAATATTGGGATGTCCTTCAATAACCATAATATTTGGTGATCACCAATTATTAATACCTTTAGCTTAGATTTGGTTGAAAGTCCTAGCATTAAATATCTCATACTTTTTCAAAGTTATCTACGCTATTAACCTAGAATTGGTCTCCTATCAAGACTAGATCTCTTAGATCATGTTATAACAAGAGTTTTACCTTTTTGTTTATTTTCCCTTCATTTTGTGCATACAAGAGCTCATTCCCAATGTCATGCTTTGCAAGTCGAGGCTTTAGCCTCCTCAAGCTTGGTGGAAAGAAGCTAGTGGTGGAAATTCAACATTAGAATTAAATTATACTATGGGTTTATTTATAGAGTTCTTAGTCCTTTATCTTTATCTCTCTACAAGTTTAGCAAGTGATGGGAATTGAAATCCTCACCTCACATTTGGCTCTAAAAATTTACCAAGAGCAAGCCAATATTGAAGCAAAAAATAATTTATTTCCCTTTGTCATTGAGTGAAAGGATTAGCCACATCATCCTTGCTCATCTTAAGCACCCAACCTACTATAGAGTATAGACCTTTAAGCATATTTTATGGACTTGCCCTCATGCCCAAGAAACCTAGAAAATAACCCATTTTTATCTAAGTATTTTTTCTCAGAGGAAATCTCTTTTCGAGGATACAACTCAATGCCCCACTTTAGCTATGATTTAGAATTTCTTGAGAACCACTATTTTTTTTAGCTCTAGAAAACTAAAAACTGTGTTATTTTTATTCTAAATCCATTTATTATTATTTCTTTTTTATGAGAAAGTTAGTGTTATCGTTTTTTCATTTTTACATGTTCAAGCCCAAGTGCAGGAGGTTACAATGGAATTTCAACATTTACAAGATCTCCTTAATTACTAGGAGAGTTCATCATGCACCATGAGTAAATTATTTTTTGATGATAATATGTAGACCACACTACTACAAATTCTCTATCAATAGATCCATTGCCACAACAGAATTTACCTCTCACCATCTCTTACTCAATAAAGAGGCTACATTGCATCTCCTCATGTCAAGGTGTTTGGTTATATGCAAAATGGAATTTAGGCTACTCTGATGAAGTTGTTACTAGGGTGGGGTGTTATTATCCCTCTAGTTATGTATGATTCATAGGATGCTTGTGGAGGTTCTCAATCCTATACCCAACAAACCTTTACAATGGCTTGTTCCTCAATTTGATGCTCCTCCATTTCCTCCAAATGGTGTGTGCTTATTAGTTTTTCTTGTTTTGTTGGTTTTATAATCTCTTAGTTTGGCATTTTGGTCATTGTTATTTTAATGAACCATAAATATTAATCAATCACATTTGTTTTGTAAACCTTCTAAATATTACACTCTTAAAAGTTTTATGTTTAATATGGATATCTTAGAAACATGTATGATTTACAAAATACACAATTATTAAAAAAAATAAGAGTTGAATCATGACAATAAGAAAAATATATATATATTAATGTTTTAAAAGACCAACATAAATCTATAGAATTATTGTCCATTTAAAAAAAGAGAAAGTAAATCATATATTTCAGTATTTGACATATCTTATTATATCCATAAACCTATAAAAAATGGCTTACTCCTCAAGAAACAACATAAATGAAACAAACAATTTTCCAAATATAAAACATCATAAATACAAAATCTTTATCCAAACATCCAACAAAAATCACAGTATGAGCTCGTCATGAAATAAACAACTTGGCTGGCTCTCTTGTATGTCATCAAAGTCTGTCCAAATTGAAAACCAGCATATTATATTTAACCCCAAACCATGAAAACTAAACATAAACATACAGATTTGCACTGGTACAGAAGCGTACACGCTCTCAAAAGCTTTTCACATTAAAAGAGAAATCGAGGATACTTTCATGGAGTGATGAATGCGCTGAAGCTCTCCCTAATTTCTGGCACCCCAACTCTGGCATGCGGGGGATTCAATCTAAATCTTCCCTCTTCTCCAAAGCAAGACTCAAGTTTTGGCACTCCTCTGCCATTTCCGGCTGTTTTAGGCAGGCGAAAGGTGTGAAAAGCGAGCACCAACTCAAGCCCAAATATCTCTGCGAGAGCCGAATCAACAGCCCGCTGAAGATCTCTTACGCTCATTTTCCCCCTGGGAAACAGAAATCTTTTCCGTCTGACAGATGGTGCCTGTTCTACACAACAATCCAAGCAACAGGAACGCTTCCATTCCTCTCTCTCCAAATTTCTGTAATCTTTAGAAGAAGTTCTGTTGATCACATTCATTTTGGCATTGCTCAAGAGATCTGCCTTGCTCATTGCCTTGGATCTCTCCATAACTTGCCAGTCATTTGAACAACGTTTTGGAGGTGTGAACTAGGTATTTAAAAGAAATTTGTGCAGATCTATCTGTTCGCCATTATTTTGCATTAATGAGGAGAGCCAATTGTGGTGTGATTTGTCCGTGATTCGAATAAAGACGTTGCAGTCGCTTCGTTAATGTGCTTTGAACACTAATCCTGATTTCTGACATGCAACTGTAGAAAAGTTATTACAAGACAAACACAAATAAGTTGAAGCAGGCATGGAATTTGCATGGTCGGTTCGTACTTTTTAGAAAGAAAATATAAGACTTTATGTTGCGAGTGCTTTCCAAGTTCTTTTATGTTATTCTCTCCATCTCTATGCCTCATGACTACCTAGCTAGATATATCTTAAATAGCATCTACTTAAAATAGAAATTTAGATTAATTAAATAGAAAGTTTGTGGATAGTATTTAGATAATTAAATAATTTAATAGTTCTTGTGGATCATTTATTATCATAAGAGATGGATCAATGAGTTTGACTTGTTAAATTAAACTTACGATTGAATCTTAATAGCAATATCACAAGTAAATAGTAATTTAAGAAAAATGAATGTGAATGGGGTTAAGATATTTAATTTTAAAAATAATAATGGAAGATATATTTGATAGTAATATTCTAAAAAATTTCTAACTTAAAATTGAAAAGGAATATTTTCTTGTTAATAAAGAATATTTGTATTTTGTTATAAAGTAACTATTTGGGACTATTTGAAGCTTGATGAGTTACATAAATTTTGGTGTGCAAGTTGTTGAGGATTATATCAAAGGATGTAGAAAGCTCAGTCACCTCTATTCAAAATCTTTTCAATGTTTGTAAAGTGTATCAAGTAACTTTGAATTGGTAGAATTGGATATTGATGAATGCAATCAACTTGAGAAGCTTAGTCTTGACAATTTGAACCATCTAGAAAGGTTAACAATTAACTATTGTAAATGATTGAAAGGTTTGATAGGGATATTTGTTCTTTCAAAGCTTGTGGAACTACATTTTCTTAATGTTGGAAACTTCAAAATGATTTGTGTCTAGTAGCTTTAAACTCTAAAGTGAAGAGGATAAAAGTTGATAAATATGAACGATGTGTGATTTTATGGATTATGTTAATGTTCTCTTGTTGTTGTATTTGGTTTTGTCTTATTTGACTACTCATATATTAAAAATAACTTCTTATAGATTCATTTGGTTATGAATTGAGTATGCTTGTGTCTCATTACCCTTCTATCCTTTTGGTTATATCTATCGTCATGAGTTATAATTCTTAGGAATAAATTATTATATCAGAGGTTTAACTTGCATGTTCGAAGAAGTGTCTGCATCAAGGACTCTATATAGTATATCAAGTAGGAGAAAAAAAGCATGAAGTTGGTTTGATACATGTAGGGTTGGCCAAGCGATGAATTCCCATGTAAACATGTTCTGTAACATTCTACTTTATGGAGAGAGCATCTTATTTCTTGGTAGGACTAGTGTGAAGAAGACTAATGTTATGTATGAAATAGCTCAAGTTCTAGTAGATGAATTGTGAGAATAGTTTTAATAGTTTAGAGTTGCAGTTGTGTATTGGATTTTTTTCTTTTATGAAATGCATACAAACATGGAGATATATTATATTTTGAGAAGGATAACAAGATTTGAAGAAAATATAAGGCTAAGGAAAAGATAAAAGCTAACAAAAGGACCAACAAAAAGACCTGAAAATATTAGAGTATGAGTTGGAGGATCTATGGTACATGTTGGAAGAGTACATGGGGCATACAATAATAAGAAGATAAAGAAAAATGACAAGAAAAGTACAAAAGAGTTATGAGAAGGTGAAAATAATGGTGAAAAATACTCACCTTGTGGGAAAGAGATATTCTCAAAGAGGAAAACCACTAAGTCAATGAATAGCCAAGAGGTAGAATTTTTTGAACAAGGGAATATTGTTGCATATGTTATCATTGATATCAATAGAGTTGTGATATGGAAGGTTGCATGTGATGTAAACAAAATGATGATCAAATTGTTGGAGATGATTGTCATGATATGTTGTACATAGTTGTACCATATCTTTTGTTGTTCATGATAGGTGAAAGCTTGACATGTTGAAGAGTATGTTGATATGAAGAAGTTGTGTTTCTTTTTTTGATGAAAAGAGTTGTAATTGGTGTCTAAGTACACTAGTGATGTCTTGGAAAATTCACATTTTGACATCTTTACATAAATTTTTATTTTCTTAATACATCCATTACTTTTCTCACATGCTCTACATGTTCTTCCCAAATTCAACTAAATATAAGTATCATGCAAATAAGAAATAGACTATGACAAACTCATCTATGAATGGATGAAAGGCATCATTCATGAATCTCATAAAGGCAACTGGTGCATTACAAATCCCAAAGGGAATGACCAACCACTCATACAGTCCCTATTTTTTCCTAAATGTAGTTTTCCATATATAATTATCTACAATTCTTATTTGGTGATATCCACTACACAAGTATAACTTAGTGAAATAAACTGCATGTTTCAATTGATCAAGTAAATCATCTATTTGAGGAAGAGGATACCTATTCTTTACCATTATCTTGTTCAAGGCTCTATAGTTGATGCACATTCTCTAAGAATCGTCCTTCTTTAGCACCAACACAATTGGCAAACCACAAGGAGAGGTACTTGGATGAATAACTCCTTTCTCAACTAACTCCTAAACCTACTTCTTGATTTTCTCATTTTGCATAATTGATAGATGGTACATGCCTATGTTTGGAAGAGGCACATCTTGTTTTAACTGTCCATCTCATGATATATCTCTCTCTTTGGTGGCAATCCCTTTGGCTCTTGAAATAGGTCATCATAGGCGAAAACTACTTTGACTAATCCAACTTTGTGCTTTGGATCACACCCTTTGAATGCCTTGGATTTATCATCCTCTTTGGCTTTTACAATCATCAATACAAAGTTCTTACTAGCATTGACTAACCTTTTCATTTGTCCAGTATTCACCAATGTTAGATTAGTCTTAATCTTATGTGCATGTACAATGAATTCTTTACCATCCTTAAAAAGTTGATATTTGTTTTCCCCCCTATAAAAGATTTCATTTTGGTCATAAAGATAGGGACTCCCTAGTACAAGACCACAAATATCTAAAGGAACCACATCAACTTCTACCTCATCTATGAAGTTTGTAGTGATGGAAAATCTTAACTTACATTGCTTCGTTAACTGTAATTGTGCATCATTGCAAACCCATCCAAGTGGATATGGCTTCAGATGATGTTTTGTAGTCAAGTTAAGTTTCTTAACAACTTCTTCAGATATTAAATTTACTTGAGATCTCATATCAAACAAAGTATCAACCTTAGTATGCTTTGTTACAACCCGAATGTGAAATAATTCATTTCGATGCTTATCAATCTTAGGTGGAGAAGATTCTTTACTTGCACTTGCACTTGCATTTGAAAAAATGTATCAGAAGAAAGAGATATACCTTTTCCTTTACCTTGGATCCTGATAGCAACAATCTTTGTCTCATCCCTGGAGTCAGATCCAAGATCTTGTTGTACAACAGTAGCAGTATTTTGTTTTCCTTTGTTTCCTCCATATTTCTTCGGCCTTAGTTTTGGATGAAACTTCCAACACTTTGAGTTATCATTCCCTCCTTCTTGCAATGGGAGCATGTGAGCTTATCACCCTCCTTCTTGATGGTTGCTATCTTTTTCCCCTTTTCTTTTCCTTTGGATTTACCTTTAGGCTTAGATGGATTCTTGTCAGAATTTTCATTGAAATTATTCTTACCTCTTGACTCCAAATGTGTGGCTTGTACATATACTTCATCCAAATTATTAGGATTTAAAACCAAAATGGTATGCCTTAAGTAAGAATGAAGAACACCTATATACTTGAGCAATGTGTCTTGGGTGTATAATGGAACATTAAGTGCAATAGCCCGCTTCCTAAATTCATGAGTATAGTCTTGGACAAATTAACCCTTACCCTGCCTAAAAGTTTGCCAGTTCATAGTTAACTATTGAATATGGCCTAGGGGATAAAAATACTTTTTAAGGGAAACTTTAAACTCCATCCAAGTTAAATTGACACTACCATGTTGAGCAATTTTTTCCCGAGTTTTACTCTCCCACCAGGTGAGAGTAGTTCCTCCCAACCGAAGAGTAGCTAATTGGATTTTAGAAGCATCATCTAAAAGGCCTTGAATCCTACAATATACTTCTACTTGTTGAACCTAATCATCTAATTTCTTAGCATTTAGCTCTCCACAATATTTAGGTAGTTCAAATTTTACATCCAATTTGATTACAGGCTTATGTGCACTTTCGAAAGGATAAATAGAAGAATTAGAAGAAGAAGAAGAAGATGGAGAAAATGGAGATGGAGGAGTTTTTGGAGGCTCTTCATCACCTTCTTCTATTTTCCCTTTATCTTCATCATCCTCACGCTTTTCTTGCTTTGATGATCCTCCTTTTTCACTTTCTTCCGTTCTTTCTTTTCCTATAGAGCTCTTTCCACCATAGCCTTCATGAGAAAGCTGTTAAAAATCTTCTCATCAGCTCAAAATTTTTCCATCTTCTATTTCTTCCATCTTTGATGATGGAAAAGTTCTTTGTTTACCGATCTCAGGATTGTACTCTACAAGCGTGCCTTCACCTCGTTGGCTCCTGGATCACGTTATCATCCACCTTTGCAATACTAGTCAAACAAAGCCTTGATACCAACTTGATCTATT
>VDFB02033045.1:0-25318 GCA_007258455.2 Sequoia sempervirens
GATTCTTCATGTTTGAGTGAGCATGTGAATTTTTAGTGCTAATGGTTGATGGGGTTATCTAGCCACTTTTATGTCTTCCTAGTGTAATGAAAAACCTAGACTCATATAGAACACTAAGTCTTTTTAGCCCATATTGTGAAAAATGTGTTGTTGATGTTTTTGATAAGGAAAAACAGGTTTTGAAGGGACCTTGAAACCCTTTACAAAGATGAAAAGCTGCAAAAGAAATTAAACACTAAACCCAACAACCCAAAAAACCAAAAAGCTGACAGAAGATATAACAATAGCAACCCGTCAGCAATCCCAACAACAAAAATCATCAATAAACCTGTTGAACCAAAAAATGAAGCACGAGCAACAGTAACTTATCTAAGACATTAGCCGAGGCCATGTTCTCCTTAATGACCTCCTCATGCATATTGATAACATCCTTCAGCTCTTCAACAACCACAGCCACCCTCCTTTTAGTCTTACTTCTCGTCCTAAGGCACAAACCAACCTGCAAGTCTTTATCCAGTGTAGGAGAAGTAGCCTCTGCTTTCTCCACCAGATAAGAGCCATAAAACTCTTCAATCATATTCTCCATATCACCCATGTCAAGAGGTTTACCCATCCAATTCAACACTTTCTCATTCAGAACAGAAAGACCCATCGCAGTGGTCTTCAAAGAATTATTACTGATATTGACCATTGTTTTTAAGTCCTCCAACATCTTTCCAATTTTATCCTCTAGGCTTGCAACTCCGTGTTCTAAAATTTTGTTAACAATACCTTCCAAAGAGGAAATCCTTTCCTTATGTGTAGCCCCCAAATGAACAACATCCATCAGAAGCTTATCAAGCTTAACATGCATTTATTTCACTTTGCCTTTTATTTCACACTCCTTTTGGTTGCTCCTAAGAATAACAACACAAACATCTTGCAAATTTTTCATTTGAAGATTGAGCTCCTTTACCTCAGTAAAAAAACACTTAACCAATGAAAGCAGATTTATTGTCCCATCTTCAACCATCCTACAAAAAATATTCATATCAATTTCATCCCAGTTAACCAAAGGCTGATCATTTTTCTCCAAGTCATTAGGGGCATCGACACAATCCCTATTGTGGCCATCCTCTTCTTCGGCAGGGGAATCCTTGACCACCACAATGTCCACCTTGATCCTCTCCTTTTCTGGTAAGTCAACCAAATCAGCTAAAACTTTCAAACGCCCCTTCTTCACTTCCCTCTCAGCCGAAGCAAAAACCTAAGAACAATTAACCACTTCAATCCCCCGCATTTTAGCAAGACTAGTATCAATTGACTTATTCTCCATCAAAGAACTACCCAAAATAGCAGGATCATTCGAATAATCACCCACATTTTCTAGAACCTTAATCCCTAACACAGGGGAGCTCTCCAGCTGACCAGTCTTACCAGGAACAGGGTTCTCCAAAAAGGCATTCTGGACACAATCGACATTCGAAGGAGCTACTTCACCCTCAGGATGACATCCCTTCAAACCATCATTACCCAAAGACAATGCATGATTCACATTCCGACCAGGGGATTTTTCTTCATCATCTACCACAAGCTTCCTTTTGGCTGAAGCTTTGACTTTCTTCAAGCCTTTGGCTTTCCCCTTCGAAGAATTTCTAACATAATTAGCCAAAATCTCTCAAACCTACACATCAGTCTCATAACCCTTACCCCACTCTTCCAAATCCTCTTCCCTTTCCTCAGAGCCTTCTTCATCAACAAACATGTCCTCATATTCTGACTCTTCCTCCTCAAAACTACCAACCCATTCACTGGCAGAGTCCCCAGTATCATAACCATCATTTTTAACCCCCTTCTTACCAGGAGTTTTAGGGGAAACCGAAATCAATTTACACTTGATATGAGCAAATAAAAAAATCATAAGCCCTTCATGAAGAACCATCTTCTTAGGGCTCTACCTGTGGTCTTCAATAATCTTCTCCATAGAGAGTAACAAATAAAAACGAAAGGAGATATAAACCTTATGCCTAAAATGGTTCAAAAGCACAAGCGTAAACCATAAATAATCTACCTTCAAGGGTGAAGTAGTACATAATGGCCTTCACGAGGTCCCTCCAAAGTGGCTTTAGGGACTTCCTAGCATAACCGCCACTTCCAATTTCCCTAACCTGATTCCTCTCGTCATGTTTGAAAAGTTTGCAAAAACCTTCTTGGCCACATCCCTGTCTCTAAAAAAATTCCTCCCAGTAATCGAAAGACCAGTTACCTCTGCAATGAAATCCTCATCAATACAAAACTCAACACTCTTATACCATAGAGACCTCACATTATAGCATTTCACAAAGAAATTAGTGGCATCAGGGTCCGGGCCTTGAATTCTCTACATAAATTATGAAGCCCCCCCAATTCTAAATGCTTCCACACAATAGCATTATTTTGAAACTCTTCACAGGAACTTGGCTCAATTCTGCAACGGTTTCCACCCATGGTAACAAGCAAAAACCCAAAACACAACAAAACCTAGAAGAAATGTAATAGAAAAAATAACGAGGCACTATTCAAAATAATACAACAAACACCCACAATATGTGTGGGCTTATCATTCCAAGTACTTCCCTACTAGAACTACTAGTCCATCCTTCTACAGAAACCAAGGAAAAAATAATGTATCAAATAGGGAAAAGGTTCAAAGTTCCAATACCAACTCAAAATCATGATGAAAAACCTTTCCCCAAGGACACCACCCCTATAAACAAGCCATTTGGTCATTATTAGAAATACACTTCAAATTAATAGGTAGCGATTCAAAAGAATCCAACTCAGATCTCTCCAACACTCCCACATTGGCAACACCATTAGCCAACATGTTTTCTTCATGAAAAACATGTGTAATTTTGATTTTCTCAAAAGAGTTTATAATGGTGATAGAATCATTAATAAAATGGGCAATAGACCACGAAGGGGGGCACTTCATTAAAAGACAATTTATCACATTAAGAGAGTCCTCCTCCAACCAAAGCTTAGAAACCCCTTGTGACTTAGCTAAAACAAGGCCATGGTAAGCTGCTACAACGTCTACAAAATGGTTTGTCTGGATTCCCAAGGGGAGCACCATGGCATAGACAAACTTACCATTTTCAATGTGTTGTTGATGTTATGTGCTAAGTGAAAAATTATTTAGTTGTCTTTTGAATATTTTCTTGAATATATTTAATATTTTGTGATTTTATGCTCTTTTATGAGGTTTAAGTTTTTATTCTATCATTTGGAAAGTTTCCTAGGTGTGGGGTATATAAGTTAGGAGTTTATTTTTATCATTAAACACTTTAAAAGGGGGTTTGTGACCCACATTTATGTCTAACTCATAAAAGTGGTGAATTTTGAAAGTAGTAATTTGGTTGGTTTATTTGGAGGAAGAAAGTTATCTCTTCCTCTTCTTTATAACTCCCCTCTCATAGTGTAGAGGGAGTGGTTCCATTTTTCCTTTTTGAGATCTTGTCAATTTATTGAGTAATTTTGGTAAGAGGAGGGAGTGTGAAGAAGGAAGGAGGGAGGAAGTAGAAAGATTGTGGAGGAGATCTTCAACTAAGGTCATCCATTAGTGGGATTTTTCAATTTCAAGGTAGGCTCTTTTCTTTTCTTGATGAATTGATGTGAGTGATTGTGATATGCTTTATTCATTTCAAATTTTGGGGTTTTGGTTTGGGGAAATGTTATTTCAATGCTTTATTTTTTTTCTTTGTGTCATTTAGTAGGGGAACTGACCACCTCCTGAGAGAGGTTTTTGGTCCTCCATGTGCAAGGGGTTGAGTGGGTGTGGCTCCCTTTAAGGGAAATTTATTTTTAGGGTATGAGTACCCATGATTATGTGTATGGATATGAGTATCCTATATTTGATTTTTGTGTTGGAGGGAAAAAGGGGTGGATGATGGTTGTGTTGGTGATGTATTGTGAAATGTGGAGATATGATATGGATATTTACATTGATTATTGTGATAAAAAATTTCTCCCTTTTTAGGTAGAGTCCCCACTCCCCCTAAGTGGATTCCATATAAGATATCCAATGTGATAGCAAGTGTTGAAAAAGGGGTTTTATTTTTAAAAGGGTTTACCATGTGAGCCTATGTATGCAAATGTGTGTATTGTATGTAAATTATTTTTTCAAATTTTGTCATGGTTATGAAAAGTTGAAGAGTCTACCCAAGTGGCTATATAATCCCAAGCTCGGGGATGGATTGTCTCACAACCCTACGGTTGGGTGGAGAGTCCATTGGTTTTAATGTTTTTTTTCTCTCCTATGTTTTTGTTGTTTCTTTTCAGGTCTTATGAAGTGTGAAGAAAATATTAAGGATGACTCTATATTGTTTCTTTGTGAAATATTTATGAATATTTGTAAATGTACATTGTAAATTATATGTGAGGACATTGCTTGAAAATGTAAAGCTATTCATCTTAGAAAGAGAAAGAAATTGCATAGTTTGTTTTACAAATGTACTTTAAGAAAAGTTGACATGATCTTATAATGTAATCATGCATAATTTTTTTGAAAATTTATTGTGAAATTTTGGAAAATAAGTTAAAAATTTGTTATGGGAAATTGAGGTATGAGTGTGTGATTAGAATTGAGAAATTAACTTTGTAAGATTATTCTCAAAGTGTAGGATGAATGAATGAAAAAATATTATATTTTTTGTTCAAGGAATTGTATTATTACCCTAAGATAGATTCATCATGTATTAATATATATTCCAAAACATAAACTTTAACTTAAATAATCAAAACAAGATCAATTCTAAAATATGTTTTCATACATTTATAAAAAAAATGGGTATTCATTTTAATAAATATATATTAAGTATTCATTTATTTGTTTTAAAATAAATTATAAACAAAATAATATTAATATTAAATAGTATATACATATATATATTAATATTTGATAAAAGTGTAAAGTTAAATGTAAAATTAAAAATTATTATTATGAATTAAAAAAATTTGTTAAAGTCTTGAGGGGCATGACTTGTGGAGGTCGGTCCTCATGGGTCGCCCTTCAGGGTCAAAAACTCTTGGGCTGCAACCCTCACAAGGGGACTGTGACCAAGGGGTCACCACCAACAAATGGGAGGCATCGACCACCATTCAACATATTTAAATTTTAGATAGAAGTAGAGAACTTAAGATTTGAAATGTTAATCATCGCTTTCATATATTATGAAAATTTATTTGCAAACTTATACAAATACAAAGTTGAGAAAAGCTAGAAGAAAACAAGTATAAGCTATATGACAAAATTTAGAAATGATGCATTTAGAAATTTGATATGCTAGTTCAAGAAAACTGAAAAGATAATAAAACTAATTCAATATCAATTGTTATAGAGTACACTTAAATTCTAAGTTAATAACTAAAATTGACTTCATATTACTTTAATTCTCTTTCAAATTATTATAGTAGACTTCAATTAGGAAAAAAATCTTTTATATAAGGAGCTATAAATTTTGAAGGTGGTGGATTATTTAGCTAAGTAAACTTGAATAAAACAAGTAGAAGTAACTATAGACATTCTAAAATTTGGTCAAGAAATATCCTAGAGCATTTCTTAACATATTACTTAAACTTTGAAGAATCACGTGAATTCTTATTGTATGATGTTTAGTTATTATGGAGTTGAGAAGAATTATTAATTTCATGTACTTAAAAATTATTAGGATTTAAAATTAAATAGCATTGGAAATACAATTAACATATTTACTTTAAGTAAACTTGTTTCTTTTAGTGTAGAACTTGTTTTCATTTAAAATATTCAGTAACATTTCTTTTAGGCTAACTAAGAAAAGTTAATGTAGGTTAAAAAGACATTTTTTTATATTAGTATTGTTTACTCACTAAGCTTGTTCATCTAGGAAATTCTAACCACTTGCTTATCTTAGACTCCCTAGAATAAATTTAGAATATCTCAATTAAAACTACTTACAGTAGATGGTAAACTAAATTCCTTATGAAAGTTAAAGTATGAAACTTAAACTTGTCTTATTGGTAGTAGAAAATGATTTTTCTTTTGAGGTTGTGTTTGTTTTTAGGTTGAAAAATTTAGGGCATGATAGTTAACAACATATAGTTCCTTCTTGAGATTAGAAATGAATTATTCTTTGATAATGGATTGTTAGTAGATCTTCAAATTATGACCATTTACAACCAAGGCTATGTGATCAGAGTCTATGGCGTGAAGTTTGATTGCACCATTATCATAGAAAACTTTAATATGATAAGATCCTAGCCACCTAGTATGAAATTTTCCTTTAAAATCCTAGAACTTGGAGTCATACAAAAGTGCCCAATCCCTTGGCTGGAATGATCACTTGTGAATGAAATTGTCATAACCCTTACATTGAGATTATATGTTTGGTTATGTCTTTCAAATGCAATGTTAGTTGCAAATGACTACTTTCATGTGATTATGACATTGGGAATGAAAAGTTGTTCTTTTATTGTAACTGTAATGTTAACGAACTTTTTTTATTCATTGCCGTTGAATTTGTTGTTCATGAGAAGTGGAATGAGATAATGAGATCAAATTGCAATGCATATTATTAAGCCATGGAGAACGATCTAATCCATAATCCTTGCCAGTGGATGCAGGATTGCTGATGCCGCGAGGAAAAGGGAAATATCATCAGGGAGAGGATGTGGTTAATGATGGATCAATTTATCATCAAACCTAGAGTCAGAGCAAGACAATTACGTCGACATCATTACCTTGGCCATAAGTAATTATATATATATATATCGATTAACCAAGTCAATTTAATAAATATGTCAATAATCACCTATTAAGGAGGTTTCAGAAGGTCAATAAATATTAAATTAAAATGATTGATATAAATATAATATTAAATGACAATAATATTCTCTTGTGAGTCGAGAAGAATAATTCTTGTTATATATATATATTATTATTTGCAATGGCTAAATCATATTAATTGATAATAAGGATAAAATTCTAATGCCATCAATTAGAATATGAAAATAAAGAAAGGTTTAAAAATAAAAATAAAAATGAATTAGAAAGTGGAGATCTTGGCGGTGCTTTTCTGTCATTTTCCTTCGAGCCTCTTGTGGAACGGTCGAGAAGGAAGCCAAGAAGGCACCGGGGCGTTTTGAAATCTAGGAATGAAGGTCTCAGGAGGATTCAAAAAGAATTATATACTTGGTCTAGTGGCATTGGCAGGGGTTTTTTTTTTTGGGATTGATATGCAACCATTGTTGGCTCGGGCATTTTGGAGGGCTTATCTTGCTTCTTTACCGAATTCTCCTCAGACATAGCAGGGAAACACTACTTTCATTTATAATAACTTGGAAAAACCCATTTCCATCTGCTTCCATTGATAATCTTTCCTTATCCAATTCCGTATCTCATCGTTTCCCGTCAACGACTTTACCAGGGGCTATCCAAGATTGTTCCTCGGGAGCTTAGCGTGGAAGAGCCTGGACGATTATTTCAATCTTTAGATTTCAGTGTTGTTTCCTGGTAACTGAGTAAGCTGTCTTCAAAATTTTCTTTGGTCGGAAAGGCTTCAGGCGCATCGTTGTTTGACCCGAGCACAGAGGAGAAGAATCAGGATCTCTTTCAAAATTATAGAGCTTCAAATTCAGGCATGTAAAGAGACCTCGCTTTGTTAAAATTAGGCATCGAATATTCTTAAGTATATTTTGCGACTTTTGTGTGTTAAATGAAATTTCATTTAGACTTCTCATCTTTTGAAGTAAACTTAAATCGGGTCCTTACTACCTTCCGGGTATATGTTGAATAGAAGACTCTTTATAGAATCAGGTTTGTACCAAAGTTGGCATTCAAAATTCCTCTTTCTATTACCGTATTGTATCTAAACCGATAGTCTGAACCAATGTCTTTTATTTGGTAACCTTCAGACCAAGGCTAAGTTGACTTTATTTTTCTTTGAGCTGGAGCGGTATCTTTACCCCTTTTTCCTCTCCAAGATCTTTATTTGGCACTTGAATGTTTTAGTTTTGGAAGGATCCTTTATGGTACTAGCCTCTTTCTGTCTCTCTCTCTTTCTATAAGGATTCTCGCATAATCATAAATAAGTTATGAATCTGATACCAAGCTATTGTAATGTGATTCTTTGGATAAGAACTATCCTCGAATTAAGAGAGAAATGGTTATAACTAGTCATTGAGAAATAGACCATGAATGGCATTAACTTGAGCCTAGGAAAGTTAAAATGTTACTTCCTTGAAACAAGAGAGAATTTGCTTATAAATTCCAAAAGGAAAGTTGGGTTTGGGTTTTTAAAACTTCTTCTCATCTCCATAATCTTGAATGAGTTATACCAATTGGAAATTCTTGTTGCAAGAGGAATCTTGGAAATACAAAATATCATAAATTAAAGAAATAAAAATATTAAATTCTGAAATAGAATCATGTTCTTCCTTGCAATGTGAGACCATTAACCGGATGAACCTTCTTGAAGGACAAGTCTCTTCCTTCCTCTTAGGTGTTAAGAAAAACCAAAGGGTCTAAAGGATGTGAATTAACCTTCTATACCTGATATTAACTTCAAATATCTTGGTTCAAGAGGGAAGATCTAAATTCATGACACTGTAATATAAAACATTGAATTCATATTGTCAAAAAAGACTCTTTAATCTCTTATCATAAATTGGAGAATAGTAGCTTATAGATATTCAGATGGAATAAGTTATGAATTGAGTTCCACTTTTTCTAGAAAGGATAACAGCATAATCCTTAAACAAGATGTGAATTCGAACCTAGTTCTTGTAATGTTAAGCCTTAAGGTTAAGACGTAGCGATATCGAAACCAGATACGATAAGATTAAAACTTGATCTGAGAATTATCATGCCAAGCAAGGGTGAGAGTGCTGACGGCACAGGAGTGCCAGAGATATCGGCACAGGAGTGCCAGTAATAATAAAATCCTTGGCCAAGGTACGATGCTAGAATCTGCATTTGTCAGCTATCAAGTTCCAGATATATCACTGATCAGAGTGGCCTTTCTAGTTGGGTGGAACCCTTAGTAAGGTCGATCAGGAGGTATAGGTCCTTGACACCAGGCTCAGAGGCATGATGATAAATTGATCCATGTTGATTACCCTCATGAAGGGCATGTTCTTCAGTTGAAGAAACTCGGGAGACCAGTAGGTCTTGGTTGGGCGGTAAAGCCCCTGATGATAATTCTCTTTCCCTCGATAAATATTTCCAAGTATGATAGTATGGAGATGATGTCAAAAGGAATTCTTCCTCTCTCATAAATCCAGGTACATGCAATGGTAATTGAACTTCTATTTCATCTATGCCATGAATGCTATTCTTTATGTTAATGAACATAGTAAGATTCTCAGATACTTAGGGAGATAGTTACTTGAATTTATTCAGCTGTTACATTGTTTCATAGCTGTAGTAATTATTCATTATCTTCTGGGAGCAAAGAAAAGTAATTATTATTCTTCTGCAATTTCCTGTTAGATGTTTATAGTTAATAGTTTCTTTTCAGCTGAAAATGAAATTAAAAGTTAGTTGATGAAGTATATAATGTAATGACATCTGAATTGAATTCTCTTTTCTGTCTTGCTGCAAATGAAACCCTAGTTGGGCAGTTATTTAGTTATTGATCTGCCATGAATAGTTGGCAGAAAACTGTTGAACGATTCATGTGAACTGAAACTGAAACTAAAAATTAAAAAGATATTTGCAAGTTTGAGTTAGTTGGATCAATTGGAAACCCTTGTTTCGAAAACAATTTAGCTGCAGTTCAGCTGAAAGTTAGTTATCAGTTGAAAATTTTAAACTGTAGTCTGGGAAGGCTATTACATATGGTATCAGAGCTACCAGGTTCGACACTGAACCTCGGGGCTCATCATGCAACTCAGAAAATTGAAATCGACCTTGTGAACCTTGTAAACCTTTGCTTTGAATCTATCACAGTGAGTGGTAGTTAATTGCATTAAAAATCTATCACAGGAAGTGATAGTTATTGTTGAAACATTTTTGTATTGTATCTATCATAGGAAGTGATAGTTACTGTAAAAAATTACGTGATTGAGTCTATCACAGGAAGTGATAGCCAATCCTATAAAAAAATCTTGTACTGAGCCTATCATAGCGAGTGATAGCCTTTTTGTAACCATTGGAATTGAATCTGTCTCAGGAAGAGATAATAATTTTTTGTAAACAATTTCTTGTAACCATTAAATGCTCTTAGAAATAATTTGAGTTATCAAGTAATTATGAAATTATTCTAAGTTAAGGCAAGGTATGCCTAGGGTACCGAGATTGTGATCAAAACTTAAATAATAGCTTAATTTGAACTTGTGGGCTAAAGGATGGGAAAGACCCAGAAGCAATCAACCAAGTGCAGGGGCATTTGAGCATCGAAAATCCTTGAAATTATATCAAGATAAGATGAAATCTAGTCTAACTTCTAGATGGTTCGGAAAGAGCCAAGTGGAATTAAAGGATCAAGATGATAAGAAAAGCAATAGTCAAGGACAACATGTTGTTACATGAAAGATAACTTGAGAAAAGGGGAAGCAAGTTAGTGTTTTTTAACTCCTTTGTGGAGAATAGAAGAATGAGTCAGTAACTGAATGGATGTTTAATTACTTCATGGAAGAGGAGTTACCTCATATTGATAATATTGTAAGATCACAAATTAAGTTGTTGAGGATATCACTTTTGGTTCTTCATCAGATCGATGAATCAGGAGCTGTAGGATTTGTTTTGTTATGATAGGAAGTTGTCATGAGCAGCATGAAATGCAGATATAATATGACAAGATAATGGATAACTTAAGGTGACAAGTTTGTTAGCTACATGCATGGTCTGCAATGTTACTGGAATGATAAATACTTGTTAGAAGAATATTGACTATATGACAAATAGAGCATTCACTATGTTCCTTAATGAATTACGTATGAACCTTTTGATTAGGTCTCAAAACATATTTACATGGCAATCAACAAGAAAGAACTTTGATTTTTATGGTACCTCATGAAGTATTGGCTTATATGGTGCATTATAGTTATTTCATATACTTATTTTGTCAAGAACTTCAGTGAAATTGGTTCATCCTCTCAGCAGTGAACATGTTTAGGCTAGCTGCAGTAAATTTTATGGTGCAGATATATACATACAAATCTTGGATAAGCATCACTAGTAGAACTCTTGGACAGGTTCCTATAATTGGCACTACAGAGACATTTCCTTGTGAATGGAGTTAATGTAGACAACAACGACATGAATAAGGTGTCGGTGAGTATCTGCCAAGTTATTTCTTGAAGGTGCAAAGTAAATGGTCAGAGTTATTGTTCAAAAACCTCATTGACCTCTTGTCACATAGGTTTACTGTTCAAAATTCAGTTCATGAATTTGGTACAGTGGTGATGGAACGGTTAAGCAGACAACTTGTGTGAATGTGTAAATTCATAAAACATTTTTGTTGATACACCAAGTTTATATGTGATTCTGATAAAATTCACAACTCAGACATGCTTAGTTATTGTTATCTACATGAAAAGAGATAGAAGATCATTGTTATGAGTCAATAAGAATGAGAGTGCTGCAGTTCAAAACCTGACACAAAGCTTGTCTTCTACAAGGTTAATACAGATCTTCTTGGCAACACCTGGCAATGGCATAATGACTCTGATGTCTTTCACTATAGCATTCTCACTAGTGGTAATCTTAGTGATGGCAACAAAAGGGCATACAAAGCCACAGGTATATGGTATTCTTTAATCGGCAGAAACTTGATACGAATGATATTTGATTGGTTTCTTAGTTTGGTTAAGCCACCAATGATCATTAAACAGGTATTTGCAACACATGTTATGAACAGGAACACACATACCTTGGATATGAATATAATACATTAGTTTCCTCATATGTTTCACTGCACAATACTTTGGTTAGATAGTTATACAAAGCTCATTCTTAATTGGGAAAGCTTTTCATGCTTATTCTTACACCGGTTGATAGTGATGACATTATTGTTCCTCAAGCAGTGATCTATTGGGATGGAATGCAAGAAGATGGTATAGAACCAGGGAATACCTGTTCACTGGAATTCATGAGAAAACCAATTGCTGTAATTAAGCATAAGTAAGAATGAAAGTTTGGGGAAACTTATTGTTTGATGCGTCGGTAACATAGTATCCAACCTATTGTAAGTTTTTGGAAGGGTTGATAGCAGTGCAACAATCTACCTCCTTGTTAGTAACTTAGTCAAGTCACGTAGTGCATAAGGAATGTTCTTCTAGATTATGGCACTTCTTTGGAGTTTGGTTAAAAATAATAATAATAATATTGGCAAGGAATGTTGTTTTATTTAAATTCGAAATGGTTTAACAATCAAAATTTGAAGATTGTCATCTTAGGACCAGTTGGTCGAAATTGGACTAAGTGTCGAGAATAACTTCATTCTTTTGGTTATTGTTGAAATTAAGACTATTTATAAATTGATATAAAGCTAAGTATTGTGGGGGTTACCCACAAATAGTTTGGTTGTTCTCTATGTTTGACGAAATGTACATCTATATCATGTCTTGGATGGGCCTCTGATGGAATCTATAAGGAAGTAAATTTTAAGAAATGTTTAACTTTACAAAGGAGGAAACCTTGTGTTATGGTATGTGGGTGGACAGGTAGTCCAGTAAGCCCAAGTGATTAGCCTCTCCAAGTCGAGCAGGGTGGTGAGATACTCAGCCAACCAAAGTTGTCGTACTTAGTAGGAGGATATCCTTAGGAGTGCGACAGAGCTCGTTAAGTGGGGTACACATCAGAGCTCAGATGGCAGCTAATGGGACATCCCTCTTTAATGGCAAGCCGAGTCTTGGAGGACAACTAGATTGGAAATAAATTCTGATCTTTTCTTTTGTAGTTGTTTAATAGTTTATTTTAACAATGCATTAGATAAATGAAATTGGTGCTTGACGAAAATATTTCAACTAGAAAAGTGAAGGTTGATGATAACCTTTGGTGAAAATCTCTTTTTCAATTTGTGTTAAAAGTAATTGGCTGCTATACTCAGGAAGAGTATTCATCCTTATGGTGTTGTTATAAACACTTTTATAATTTTGCAATCAAGATGATTCATTAGACATAAAAGATGTCAAATTCCTGTAAGTTGGGTAAGCTAGAAGGCAAGATTATCATTAGACTTGAAATGTTATATGAAATGGAAAACAAATCAAACTAATCAGAAAAGATTGGTGAAAGCTATTAACAAATAGAAAAGCTAAATAAACACCACCAAGAAGGATTATGAAGAAATCCTTAAAGAATTTCCTTATCTATTGAAGAGCAATTGAGAACATTATATTTATGTTATGTTTTATTTGAAGACTTTGAATAAACAATCATCGAGGACGATGATTCTTAAGGGGAGAAGTATGTCACAACCCTTACATTGAGATTATATGTTTGGTTATGTCTTTCAAATGCAATGTTAGTTGCAAATGACTACTTTCATGTGATTATGACATTGGGAATGAAAAGTTGTTCTTTTATTGTAACTGTAATGTTAACGAACTTTTTTTATTCATTTCCGTTGAATTTTTTGTTCATGAGAAGTGGAATGAGATAATGAGATCAAATTGCAATGCATATTATTAAGCCATGGAGAACGATCTAATCCATAATCCTTGCCAGTGGATGCAGGATTGCTGACGCCGCGAGGAAAAGGGAAATATCATCAGGGAGAGGACGTGGTTAATGATGGATCAATTTATCATCAAACCTAGAGTCGGAGCAAGACAATTACGTCGACATCATTACCTTGGCCATAAGTAATTATATATATATCGATTAACCAAGTCAATTTAAATATATATGTCAATAATCACCTATTAAGGAGGTTTCAAAAGGTCAATAAATATTAAATTAAAATGATTGATATAAATATAATATTAAATGATAATAATATTCTCTTGTGAGTCGAGAAGAATAATTCTTGTTATATATATATATATATATTATTTGCAATGGCTAAATAATATTAATTGATAATAAGGATAAAATTCTAATGCCATCAATTAAAATATGAAAATAAAGAAAGGTTTAAAAATAAAAATAAAAATGAATTAGAAAGTGGAGATCTTGGCAGTGCTTTTCTGTCATTTTCCTTTGAGCCTCTTGTGGAACGGTCGAGAAGGAAGCCAAGAAGGCACTGGGGCGTTTTGAAATCTAGGAACGAAGGTCTTAGGAGGATTCAAAAAGAATTATATACTTGGTCCAGTGGCATTGGCAGGGGTTTTTTTTTTTGGGATTGATATGCAACCATTGTTGGCTCGGGCATTTTGGAGGGCTTATCTTGCTTCTTTACCGAATTCTCCTCAGACGTAGCAGGGAAACACTACTTTCATTTCTAATAACTTGGAAAAACCCATTTCCATCTGCTTCCATTGATAATCTTTCCTTATCCAATTCCGTATCTCATCGTTTCCCGTCAACGACTTTACCAGGGGCTATCCAAGATTGTTCCTCGGGAGCTTAGCGTGGAAGAGCCTGGACGATTATTTCAATCTTTAGATTTCAGTGTTGTTTCCTGGTAATTGAGTAAGCCGTCTTCAAAATTTTCTTTGGTCGGAAAGGCTTCAGGCGCATCGTTGTTTGACCCGAGCACAGAGGAGAAGAATCGAGATCTCTTTCAAAATTATAGAGCTTCAAATTCAGGCATGTAAAGAGACCTCGCTTTGTTAAAATTAGGCATCGAATATTCTTAAGTATATTTTGCGACTCTTGTGTGTTAAATGAAATTTCATTTAGACTTCTCATCTTTTGAAGTAAACTTAAATCGGGTCCTTACTACCTTCCGGGTATATGTTGAATAGAAGACTCTTTATAGAATCAGTTTTGTACCAAAGTTGGCATTCAAAATTCCTCTTTCTATTACTGTATTGTATCTAAACCGATAGTCTGAACCAATGTCTTTTATTTGGTAACCTTCAGACCAAGGCTAAGTTGACTTTATTTTTCTTTGAGCTGGAGCGGTATCTTTACCCCTTTTTCCTCTCTGAGATCTTTATTTGGCACTTGAATGTTTTAGTTTTGGAAGGATCTTTTATGGTACTAGCCTCTTTCTGTCTCTCTCTCTTTCTATAAGGATTCTCGCATAATCATAAATAAGTTATGAATCTGATACCAAGCTATTGTAATGTGATTCTTTGGATAAGAACTATCCTCGAATTAAGAGAGAAATGGTTATAACTAGTCATTGAGAAATAGACCATGAATGGCATTAACTTGAGCCTAGGAAAGTTAAAATGTTACTTCCTTGAAACAAGAGAGAATTTGCTTATAAATTCCAAAAGGAAAGTTGGGTTTGGGTTTTTAAAACTTCTTCTCATCTCCATAATCTTGAATGAGTTATGCCAATTGGAAATTCTTGCTGCAAGAGGAATCTTGGAAATACGAAATATCATAAATTAAAGAAATAAAAATATTAAATTCCGAAACAGAATCATGTTCTTCCTTGCAATGTGAGACCATTAACCGGATGAACCTTCTTGAAGGACAAGTATCTTCCTTCCTCTTAGGTGTTAAGAAAAACCAAAGGGTCTAAAGGATGTGAATTAACCTTCTATACCTGATATTAACTTCAAATATCTTGGTTCAAGAGGGAAGACCTGAATTCATGACACTGTAATATAAAACATTGAATTCATATTGTCAAAAAAGACTCTTTAATCTCTTATCATAAATTGGAGAATAGTAGCTTATAGATATTCAGATGGAATAAGTTATGAATTGAGTTCCACTTTTTCTAGAAAGGATAACAGCATAATCCTTAAACAAGATGTGAATTCGAACCTAGTTCTTGTAATGTTAAGCCTTAAGGTTAAGACGTAGCGATATCGAAACCAGATACGATAAGATTAAAACTTGATCTGAGAATTATCATGCCAAGCAAGGGTGAGAGTGCTGACGGCACAGGAGTGCCAGAGATATCGGCACAGGAGTGCCAGTAATAATAAAATCCTTGGCCAAGGTACGATGCTAGAATCTGCATCTGTCAGCTATCAAGTTCCAGATATATCACTGATCAAAGTGGCCTTTCTAGTTGGGAGGAACCCTTAGTAAGGTCGATCAGGAGGTATAGGTCCTTGACACCAGGCTCAGAGGCATGATGATAAATTGATCCATGTTGATTACCCTCGTGAAGGGCGGGTTCTTCAGTTGAAGAAACTCGGGAGACCAGTAGGTCTTGGTTGGGCGGTAAAGCACCTGATGATAATTCTCTTTCCCTCGATAAAGATTTCCAAGTATGATAGTATGGAGATTATGTCAAATGGAATTCTTCCTCTCTCGTAAATCCAGGTACATGCAATGGTAATTGAACTTCTATTTCATCTATGCCATGAATGCTATTCTTTATGTTAATGAACATAGTAAGATTCTCAGATACTTAGGGAGATAGTTACTTGAATTTATTCAGCTGTTACATTGTTTCATAGCTGTAGTAATTATTCGTTATCTTCTGGGAGCAAAGAAAAGTAATTATTATTCTTCTACAATTTCCTGTTAGATGTTTATAGTTAATAGTTTCTTTTCAGCTGAAAATGAAATTAAAAGTTAGTTGATGAAGTATATAATGTAATGACATCTGAATTGAATTCTCTTTTCTGTCTTGCTGCAAATGAAACCCTAGTTAGGCAGTTATTTAGTTATTGATCTGCCATGAACAGTTGGCGGAAAACTGTTGAACGATTCATGTGAACTGAAACTGAAACTAAAAATTAAAAAGATATTTGCAAGTTTGAGTTAGTTGGATCAATTGGAAACCCTTGTTTCGAAAAAAATTTAGCTGCAGTTCAGCTGAAAGTTAGTTATCAGTTGAAAATTTTAAACTGTAGTCTGGGAAGGCTGTTACAGAAATGGTCATGCCAACGAGCATGTTACTATTAAACCAATTCAGTATGAATGAGAGCTTGTTGAAACATTTCATCTAAAGAATGAATTTTCTCAATTATTTCCTTTTGTGCATCAGTCACATTCAAACCCAATTCCAAAGTATTACGTAAATTATTGATTTCAAATTCAATGGGTAATACATATTTCTGACCATGAACAAGTTCATAGGGTGTAAGACCAGTGGTGGTCTTCGTCATTGTCTGATAAGCACATATTGCTTTTGGAAGTCGAGCTACCTAATCTTTCTGATGAAGTGTTGCTATCTTGGTAAGGATGTTCTCAAATTCTTTGTTGATGACTTCAACTTGACCATTGGATTGTGGGTGATATGGAGAGGATTTTCCATGTCAAATTTCATACTCATGGACCAAGGAATAAATAAGCTTAGATGTAAACTATGGCCCCTAATCTATTACAATTTCTTTGGTTACACCAAGTCTTGCAAATATTTTAGTATAAAGATTTTTCTACCTTAGTATTATGTGTATGCTTAAGTCCTACAACTTCAACCTAGTTAGTAACATAGTTTGTTCAAATCAAAATTTACTTATTTCTAGATGGAGGACTTATGGGTCACATAAAGTCTAAGCCCCATTTTTTAAAGGGTTCAATATATAGTTGTGGCTGAAGAGGCATGCCATCTAAACACGTGGCTTGTCCCATGCATTAAAATTTATCATAATGCGAAATATTCTTTTGTAAAGGAGGGGATTCACTACTCCTAAGTCTCTAGGACAAGGAAGAGTCTGCAGGGAGTGAATAGCCTTAAATTACCTCAAAGTACAAGCTCAAGTGACAAAGTGTAAAGTAAAGAAATAGTGTAATAACTTATCAAATAAAATATTAAGCTAGGAAGATAAAATTGCAGATTAACAAAAAATGGTAAAGGATTACAAAATATAAGTTACAAGAACAAAAAGATGAGAACTTACAGATTATGTCTGCAAAAGGATAGAGTTGTGGCCAATAGATGATAGTGCGCCATGGGGATGTTTGTGCCCTACACTGTCATCCCTATCAAACTATAAGCTAAAACCTTGAAATATGTAAGAACCCAACTCCTCAAATTTGAAAACTTGCACACAACAAGGATGGGGAAATATGTTGGGGCTATTTTGGGGCTTTCCTCAATCAAACCCCTATTTTGGTGTTTCCACCTCCATAGATAACCAAATAGATAGGAAATAGATGAGACATAAAATGAAATATATGAGATGTGTGATAGAAACAAACCCCACTATGGAGGAGAGCCCCTATCACAAATAAAATATACAAAAAAAGTATGCATTGCAAATAGACAAGACAAAGCAACAAGAGACCATTACCAACAGGTTGTGGCTCCCTTTTGGACTTATAAACAAGATGTTATATTCTTGCAAGAGAGCCATGGTTATTGATGAGACATGAATCCAACAGAGCTTCGTTGCGGAGAAGAGATGTAGAAGAGAGTATAGCAAGAGAGCAAGTTGGAGTGTAATACAGTAAGAATGGATGAGAATGAGAGTGAAAGGAAAAGTTTTATGAGGTTGCATGGGTAGGTAGAGTCATTACACCCACAATTCTGTTGCAACAATGCATGTAATGGGAAAATTTTGTGAGATTCCCTCATTTAAACTTAGAAAGTTTGAGATGCTTACGTGTCGCACAGACATCCACATGTCACACAAGTTTCCAACTCAAAAACTTACATGAAATGAGGTGGAAAACTACTAACACTTCATCATTATCCCTTATGGATTTGGAATTGTGAAATTTTGACTCATAATTTTTTTGTCATAAATACGGGGAGGTGCCATAAATGCATCAAGCTAAATATGCAAGTGAAATTGCCACAAGGTGCAATTTTATGACACTACAACTTCTTACAATATTTATAATGTGTGGGATGTTAATAATTGGTAGTAAGGATCTTTCTTGTTGGCAGTGTGTTGAGCTACAAAGCATCTTCCACATGGTTTGGTATGATATGCTCAAAGTATATCAAAAACATCATCTTCGACTACACACCATGCACAAAATTATTGATACTAGTATGTAGAAGAAACCCATTGATCCATGTGTATTGTCCACTAAGTCCAACAAGTTTCTTATGATTTTTGGGAGAGAAATGAGGAGGAAACTTGCAAGTGACTATGTAGTTAGCAATATAAAAAAACCAAGGACTCTTAATATAAGTTGCAAAGAGATGTTCATTTATAATCTTATCACACAAGTAGGATAGGTTCATGATCATGTTGCAACTTAGATAAGAAATCTACAACATTCTCACAACCAAGCTTATCAAGTATAGTAATGTCAAATTCTTGTAACAATAACCAACTGATAACTCTTCCACTGACAATGAGTTTATTCATTAAAAGTGAATTGTAGAATATTAGTATGTATAAACACTTTGTATCGTATGATATAATGATGAAATTTATTAATTGCATATACTACATATATAAATTCCTTTTCAATTATTGTGTAATTTACCTCTGCACCAATGAATTTTTTGCTTATATAATAAATAGAATAAAAGACTGTACCATCATTTTGGACAAGTACTACCCCCATTGAGGTATTAGAAGCATTGACGCGAATATGAAATGGTAATTACAAATTAGGGCCACATCACACTAGTGTAATAACAAGATTTTCCTTAATTTCCTCAAAAACATTTTTATAATTTTCCATAAATGAGAAGGTATTATATCTTTCTAACAAAATAAAATAGGTGAAGAAATTTTACTAAAATCTTGAATAAACCTTCTATAATATTTGCATGCCCTAGGAAACTACAAACATATTTTCAACAAGTAGGTGTAGGTAAATCTTTGTAGCATCGTAAATTGTAACCCATGACAATTTCACATTATGTTTTGCTCCCCTTTAAGTTATTGGACCTGATTAATCTCCTAATTTTGAAAATTATGAATTCCAAAACTTATTTTAAATACTTTTTGACAATTTGCAAGTATAAAAAAATGCTCTCATTTAATAGTTTATCCTTGACACTTTAACCCCCCCCCCCCAAAAGGGCTAGGAAACTGGTGCCTAGGGTGGCTATGTCCCCTATTTAGGCTCCAAATTCAAGTATGTCAATGTCGACATTGTATTATTTGAAATTCATATATCTAAAGTTAACCATTGGGATTTAATTTTTGGGAAATTAGAATAATAGCTTATAAATACCTAGTAATGGCATCATGTCAAAGGGATCTAGCAACAAGTGAGCATTAAGAGCAAGTATTATCAAGAGAATTATTCAGCAAGTCAAGAGAAACCATTAGAATTTTATTTCAACAATTCAAGATCCAACATCATGTCAAAGTGTATGTGATTTCATGCATTATCATTGTTTTGTGAAGGCTAACCTTTTTTGTAGGTCTCCAAAGCACTCAATCATCTAAGAAAATCAAGCAAACAAGATCCAAGATCCTTGAAGTGATGTGTATGACTTCAATTCTTCAAGGAAGCCATTAAAGGTTGTGAGTTGCAACACTTTGTGATTTCATCATTCCTTCCTTTCATTATCCATTTATCATTGCCATTGCCATTGTGGAAGTGGAAACACTTACACAGGGTTTGGTTGAGGAAATCCCCTAAAGTGGCCCAACAGTTCTTCTCTTTGTGAATGTGTAGATCTCAGGCTAAAGAGGATCAAAGGAAGTTTGAAGATAGTTTATTCATTGTTGCATCCAAAATCCTAGGCCTTGAAAACTCACAAAAAGTCAATTATAAAAAAGTCTGATAGAGATCCAACAAGTTTGCAAATGGGAAATAGAAGTGTCGATCCAATATTAGAGGACTACGAAAACAGATCTAAAAAATACTTAGTAGGAAAGTGGTACCCCTGGCACCAACGTCCCAAAAAAATCAACTGATTTTCATACAACAGGTGTATAGTGTCCTCCCCTTCCTATTCTGGTGTCCGATTTTCTCAGTGACTTCTCAGATTTTCTATATTTGCATAAGAATACTAATTTACATCATTAGGACAATTAGATCATTGCATTTCATCATTAAGACATTTCTAGATTTGGTTAAATGTTGGTTGACTCACCTATCAGGTTGTAAGTCAATCACATACCTTGTCCAATTCCATCAAACCCCATTCCATCCTTGCATTTCTATATTTACATACACAATCGACATATCCCCCATGAAATAAGGGAAAAGTGTGAAACCCTATGGCCAAAAACCAAAAGGGATCTCCCCTTTTCCATGCATTTAATTTTGGTGAACCCGACCTGTTAATGTAGATGCATAAATTGGTCATATCTGATTAATCCTGGCATTTAATTAAATATTTATTATTTAATTAATTTCTCTAAAGTCTTCTACATATAATTAAATTTAATTAATTTAATTATATTGTTCATTCAATTTATTCTTCTATAATGATTAAATAAATTAATTTTTATTTAATTATTTCATATTCATATGTCCACTTGATTAATTAAATAAATGCACTTTATTTATTTTAATTAATTATCACTTTTGAATTTAATTAAGTCCTTTTGATTTAATTAAATTTAATTATTTCTTTTCAAATCTTTCTTCTGGTTAATTAAATATCTTATTTAATTAATTTCATCTACATACCATTTCTTAAAGGTTTTAATTAAATATCTTTATTTAATTGAATATCTTCCATATCTCCTCAAAATCATGATTAAATACTCTATTTAATTATGAAATCTTCCATTATTTTTCAAATCTAGGGTAAATATTCTATTTTAAGAAAAACCTATGTGTCACCCATAAATAAATAATTGAATTCAATAATTCATTATTTATCTTCTTCAAAATCTTTCCATAATCTTACAAAAAGATGATTTTTGAAAAATTATCTTCATCATCTTATCTTACCTCTTTACGGAAAAAGAAACAAATCTTGCTTTATACTTTCTTCTATTTTCTTGATCATATCCATTCTCTAATAGCCGATGCGAGGTGCAAAATGGTTGATCATATCAACTGTCGAGGAAGCTTTGAAAAACTCTATAAGCATCTTTAACCAGTAAACAGGGTTACACACCTTTACATATCAGTAATTAGAATTCCAAATTGCATTATATTATTATAGCATTCTAGTTTTATTATTCATGGCAATTATTGTATGAAAATAAGTCATTAAAATGAATTAAAAGGCAAACTATTCAAACACACCAATAGAACATTTACTCCTCAGAAGCAAAATACAAAAGGAAGTAAAGATTACCAAAACTCGATTATCCTGCTTCCATTAGTCCCCATCCTCCTCTTTAGTGTTTTTGTCAATTCCAGCTTTGTGTTCTCAGATTGTAGGCTAGGCTCAACAAACTGTCTTCCTAAAGAACGAGATTTTGCTATGATGTAGATGCAAGATTAAGCTATGATGATGATTTGAAATAATAAACTTGAAATAAACATGATGCTATGATAAATGAACTCTACATGAATTAAGTGCATGAACTCTAATTAATTGCCTATTACCAATGCTTGGATTCACACAGGTATTTATAGAGTTTTTCGAATGATTTTGATTGGCTGTCTCGATTAACGGTTGTGATAATTCCTGGCAGATCGAATGGTTGAAGAAAGATGAAATTGAAGAGAGAATAGAAGAACCCTAAAAATAAGATTTTTCTATTTTATTATGAAAGAGGAAAAAGAAGAGAAGATAAGAAATCATCTTTCTTAAAAAGAATAAAAGAAAGATTTAAAGCTGATAAATAATTAATTAAAAAAAAATCAATTATTTATTTGTGGAGGACATTCAACTTTTCTTAATTAAATAAAATATTTAATTAAGCTTTTAAAAGCAGAAAGTGATAAGAAGGCTTTAATCCTGTTTTATTAAGCGATCTAACAATTATGATATGAAGATTTTCAGTGGGTTAAATACTAATTTTGATTTAGAAAGAAACATAAGATATTTTAATTAAATACTATTTATTTAATTAAATCACTTTTATGAGAGAATTAATCAAGTAAACATTTTGATTAATTAGAGAAAATTAAATGAAGAAAAGGATATTTAGAATTTAAATTATAAATCAAATGATTTAATTTTAAATTTAAACAATGATAATTAATTTTAAATAAATAAAATACATTTTAATTGATTAAATTGGACATATGAAAATAATTAAATAAAATAAATTTATTTAATTACGAAAGAAGAATAAGATGAATGAACAATATAATTAAATTAATTAAATTTAATCATATGTAGAGGACTTTAGAAGAAATAATTAAATAATAAATATTTAATTAATTGCCAGGATTATAGACATGACCATTTTTATGCGTATACACATAGTATCATCAATAGTCTTTTACTTTTCAGCAATCATGTCTTAGCTTAAGCATTACATGCATTTCATATCCAATCTCGTTCTTTAGGAGGACTGTTCATTGAGCCTAGCACACAATCTGAGAGCTAGCTGCAATAAATGAAAATGAGGATGATAGGATGACATCGACGACATGATATTGAGTTTGCAAATCTCTATTGTTTTAAATATTCTATCTTTGATATAATGTCTTATTTGGTGTGATTGATTTATTTGGTTTTACATATTTAACGAACACAAAATTGACCACACATTATTGGCGCCCACCATGGGGCATTGCCCCGTTTTTAACATCTTGTAGGTTTTCTGATAGGATCTCGCGTTTGGGAATTTGGATTTTCGATAAATTTTTTTGTTTTAGCGCATACGACGATTTCTGAAGCGCATCTGCAGGTTTTTAAAGCGCATCCGTGGCTTCTTTCAGCACTTTTGTAGGTACTCCGGCGCATCCAGGGACTATTACGGTGCATCCAGGAACTGTTTCAGCGCATCCACAAAACATAAAGGTGCATATGCTCGAATTAGTTTGTTAAAATTTTTGAAAAACAAAAAAAAAATTTAGCTGCATTATGTTTTAGCACATTTAGGAATTTTCATAGCGCATTTAGGAATTTCTATAGCGCATCTACTGTCTATTTTAGCACATTTACTTGTTTTTGTGGCACATAGAGGTGACCTTTTTGCGCATGCAGGTTGTAACTAAACAAGTTTCTGAGTCTGACGCCTTCCGCAGACAGAACCTTTTTCTAGCTTAAAAGGAACTAATCTAGGATAGTCACAGCTGGTTTTAAAAGGAAGCAACCCTAGGATAGACATGGATTTAAAATAAAGAAATCTAGGATAGTCACCACACATTGATTTTGCGGTTAAAATGAATCCCATGTTTTCTGTGAAGCAACATCTTCACATAGTTTAGATCATTGTGATTTGGGCTTTTAAAAAGAACAGTGTCTACTGTGTTTGTGGCAATAGGTCTATGCTCTCCCCTTAACTGGGTGACCCAAAATACCAAACTTTCCTTTTTCATTCATGCAATTTTACTGCTTTATTACATCCTATAGAGGGCCTGCTCTTGTGAGAAAAATTACTCACCCAAGAGGAACGACTCAAGTGGGTTCAATCCAAAGCCAGGCTATTCCACCCCACTATAAAATTTAAAGCAGATAAGGAGAAATCCTCTTTTTCTGGTAGTGTGCAAGATAACCATCCCCAAAGCCTTTGTTCTAAAGGTTGGGAGGTCTCCTGAGGGAGTTTATTATTGCCGCACTGAACGAAAACCCTTACTACAAACCTAGTGTAGTATCCAGTCGAAGTCAGTTTCTGAACATCATAATAATCACAGTGCAGGGGAGGGAAGAATCTACCCCCAAGATACTCACCATATAACTGCCAAGGACCATTTGCTCAGGGGATCCAATATCCACTTCCATCACTCTGAGTACACACCTGGAAAGAAAAAAAATGGGCGCCCCTTTGGGGGTGACATGGCTGTGTGAGTTGACGCAGTTCTAAGATGTGGGCTGTTGATTATTATCGTGACCTACCTGAGTACTAAGAGTGAGTCTTCTTGAACTATCTGTCATGTGTAAAACCTATGAAAATAATTTTTGAAAATAATTTTTATCATACACTTGATGTTTAGTATAGGAAAACAACTGTTTTCAAGGTGCTTGCTATGTTTTCAATCACACTAATTTAGATAAAAGATCATCCAAAATGAACATGTCAAAAATTAGTTGAAAACTGTTCTCAATTGTTCAGAAAAATACCTTAGAAAAACTATTTTAGCGCATCTAGGGTATATTGTGGCACATATAAGGTCTATTCTAGCGCATTCACTAGTTAAAACAATACTTTTAGGGTCTGTTTCAGCGCATTTGGTGTCTGTTTTAGCTCATAGGCTGAGTATTCTACAAACAATTTTTAGGTCACTGCCAAAACATTTTCTAAAGCGCCTATAGGATATAGAGTAGCGCATCTGGGACATATTGAAGCGTATTTGATCATTTCTCTAGCGCATATCCCTATTTCTAAAGTGCATATAGGCAACAGAAAAGTGCATCTGTCA
>VDFB02033046.1:0-25690 GCA_007258455.2 Sequoia sempervirens
ATAACTCTAACTGATTAAAAGTTCAAATATATCTTGCATGAAAGGCCAACTTAGGGGTTATGGGTGAAACCTTTTTATCTTTTTTTTTTTTAATTTATCAATGAGATTATTATAATTTTGCATTAGTAGGTTATCATTTTAATTAAAATTAGAATCAATCCAATGTGTAATCTATCTTAATGTTTCTCATGAAGAGTAATTCCTAAATGTAGAAGTAATCCTAAATTTCTACCACTAAAAATAGCCTGTAGGAAGATGAAGAATAGATCATAATATTGCCATTCCTTTCACAACCATTATCATTAGTTATAATACTATCATATTAACATTTAGTATATATAAAAGGCACTCATAAGAAAAGAAAAGAAAAAAACATATTTATGTCAATATTCAATCACAAGGACTGTTATAGGAAGAAATGATTGGGACCATCAGGTGTGCTATGTAGTCATGAAGGTATTAATAATAATCATAGCTATAAAGGATATCATATTTTCTCCTCTAAAGTGAAGCAACAACTAGCTTGTTTTTTAATATTTAATTTTTTGTTTGGTTTGTATAGATGGTGGTATATTTTAGGGACCCCTCGAGACCTCCCCATGTTATTAGCATTATTTTTGACAATTCATTGAAAGGGTTAGATCTTGGGACTAGTTAGGCATTGTGGGATAATAAAGTATTAAATCTAGTATATTTAAGAATCATGGTGTTAAAAATTGAATGATATGGATCTCTAAGGATAGAATTATTGTAAATCTTATTGATTCCCTAATGGATGAAGTTATTTATAATATGGAGAATACTCTAGTCAATTGGTAAGTTTTTCTCCTTTAGACCAAATATTGATATTGTTTGAAAATGGGCAATTGAGGCTTGTGAATTGAAAGGAAGTGTATCAATCAGTGCAATGCTAGATATTTTATTTCTTTTTATATTTTCCAATAATGAAGACTTGACCAAGGTTCTTATAGGAGGGCATTGATTTTTTGACAAATGCCACATAAATAACCTCTCTCTACTAATAGAAACTAGGGTTTAACCCAATAACTAATTTATGTGTTGTGGCTTCCACATGGGTGCATTTTACTAGGTTATGACTTAAATTTTGGAACCCTAAAATCCTTCAAAGTATAGCAAATTTATTAGGGAATATTTTATCTACTGATAAAATTACTTTGGAAATAACTAGGCTTGTTTTTGCTAGGATTTTTGTTAATGTGGAGATGAATAAAATTCTTCCTACCTAGATAAATCTCCAATCTAAGTTTGGATAATGAACTTAGCCAATTATCTATGAAAATGGTAGCCCTTTTTTCCAAAATTGTAATATGGAATCTAGTTGTTAAGTGCCAAAAACCTATTTTAAGAAAGGAGGAACCAAAAAATAAGGAGATTTCTAACGAGGACATTGACCTATGATGAAAGACAACCATTGTTGTATACTAAAAATTTCAAGCTCCTTAGCCACCTTCACCATCAGAGGTTGGTAAATGTACCAATTATTTTGTACAATTTGTTAAAAGAGGATTTCATTAGAGTATAAGAGGAAAAGGAATAAGTCTACTCTTTTTCATTTCTATTTAGTTACTTTACTTGTCAAAGAAGTCTCAGGATTTAGTTTCCCAATACATCTTGGGAAAATTTTCTAAATAGTAACAATATCAACAACATTATTCTAATTTAAAAGATGAAGAAGAAAGGTGTGAAGAATGCAAAATAGAAGAGCCTTCTATGGCTGCAACATAGGTAGGAATACCTTTTGGTTCCCCTCTTGCAACACTTACTTGCAACATAGAGGAACTTGAAAGAGCAGAAACTACATGAAACTCAACTTGCAACTTTTGTTGAGTAGCCCATAGCCAAAGAGGATATAGAAATCCCAACTTTTGCTAAAATCCCTCCTAATACAAATAAAAGAAAAAAGTGTGGCCTATACTTTTGTACCTATGAAGAAGCTGAAAAAAGGCCTACACAATCAAGAAGGCAATCAAATCACTTAAGAAGGAAAGGCCCTATGAAAGGAAAGGATAAAAAGCCACAAGAAGATGTTGTTATGATTGAGACTGATGCAAATTTTGAGGGAAATGTTTCTGTTAGTGATATAAGAACACCAATTTTGTAGCCCTTGTACTTGATCAACACTTTTGACTTAAACTTAGAAGATATTTTATGGCTAGAAATAAAAATAGACCTCCAAAAATCTACTTGTTTCTAAGGAAGGGTTTATGCATTCAGAGGTAGAAGAAGATAATTTTTTGGGAAAAGAAGAATAATTTCTATTAGAAGGGAGAAATACAAGCAAGGAAATGCAAGAGGTCTTGTAGAGGATAAAACATTTAGAAGAGGAGCCAAAAGCATACCAACAAAGGGGAAATGAAAGTGATGAAAATATTAAGGAATTGGAAGAAAAACTCTAGAAAATATTTGAGCAGGGATCAAGGTTAGAAGTGTTGACACAACTTGCCATTGTTGAAATGAAGAAAAGTATCAAGATCCTGAGAGCTCAATCGGATATGTAAGAACACCCAATATTCCCATTGTTGTGTCACTTGGCATTGAGCCATGGAATAAAACAAAGGAGTTTTCTCAAAAATAAAAGGATTAGGAACAAGAGAAAACAAAATTAATATCCACACATGCCAGAGAAATTGAGAAGAAAGAGACAAAGATAAAGAAATTGAAGGTAAAAATTGATAAATTGGTAGATAAGATAGTTCAATTGATGAGGTGCAAACCTCTTGCTAGGGTATATACTCTATCCTTGTAAGAAAAATTTCTATGTTTTCAATTTAGTCAAATAATCAATGATCTCTCTATAGCTATAAATTCATGGTCAATTTTTTTAGAAGTTTTCCAATGGTCTACACCAGAGATGCAAGATTGATTGTGTGAATTTCATTTGCACAACTTGATTCTTTCTTATGATACTACATGGAACCCACTCATATTTATAGGAGATGTTTAGATTAGGGCTTTAGCTTCCTATATTATAAATAAACCTTAGAGTGGTTAGTTGATGCAAAAATATCAGGAGAGAAATCACTCCCTCTATATTTAAGAGAACAAGTAGTGGATCCAAATGCAGTGGTAGACCAATGGTTATAACTCATAAATAAGAGGGGAGTTGCAACAAAAATCATGCAATGCAGAGAAGGGGACTACAAGAAACTCAAGGGAGTAGCATCAAGCATAATTAGATAGGCACTTGAATTTACCCAAAGCAGATGGAGAGAACTTATGTCAAAGCTTAAAAGGAAGGAGCCTCATTTTGTTTATAATTATGTGGTTGAAACAAAGAAAAAGAGATCAAATGTCCCAAAGTGTTTAGGACAATAGGAATCTAGGTGCCTTTCTCTAAAATTTCATCTGAAATAGAGAAGATCACAAAGGGATAAGATTGACTTTCAACCTTGAGGTGAGTCAACCCTATTTTGGGATCTTGGACCTTAACTTTTTTATGACAGAAATGACCGATATGACTCAAATGCACTTTTGGGAGATGAACTAAAAATATTTAATATAGTAAATTGCATGACTTAACACTTGAAATGCATAGATATAGGATAATAGAATCAAAAACAACAATTTGCACGCAGATTTGGGGGTTATAGGGTGATATCTACAAACCTAAAAAAGATTTTCCTAAGAACTACAGAAGGACACTTGGGCCATTGGGCCAATGAGTCCTTGTAGGGATATTCTACACTACTTTTGGGATCCTCTCGAGATGGATTTGAGATGTTGTTTTCCACTGGTTTCATTGCTAGAAAGTTGAAAATAAATTTAGGATCTGAGTTTCCATGGCTTGACAACAATGTTGATGACTTTGACAACTTTGCAAAATTGCTCCTTTGATCAATGTTCAATCCTTCTTCACCTACAAATTTTCACATACAAAGAGAGAAGAAAAAATGTTTATTTTTGGGTGAATAGGGGTTTTCCTTGGTCAATCCCGGTTTGGTAATTAAACCTTGATGATGAAATAATGATAAAATGTAAAGAATGATGAATGAAAAAGACTTGTTACAACTCACCAAACCCTCAATGTCTTCCCTTAGAGAACTAAATTCTAACACATCTCTCTAAGGATTGGATTTTGCATGAAATGGATTGATTGGATTATTGATCTCGATGCTTGAATGCTTGAAACCTACATCACAATGTTAGCTCCAAAAACATACATGGATACAAATAAATTTGACATGATGGTATGATCTTGATTGCTATTTTATATGACTGATAAATCCACTCTTGAATGTTCTTGACAATAATATTTTCTCTTGTGAAAGTTTCCTCTTAATTCTTCTTGCTTCTAGGTTTAAATTGATAAAATAACTATGTATTTATAGATGTTTATCTAATTTCCTGAAAAATTAGATTCCATAAGCTAAAATTTGAAACTTGAATTTGGATCCTTAAAATGTCACCAAAAACATATTAAAAATTAGGTCTTGGCACTTAAGGAGGACCCATTCGCCCTTGGGTGAATGGGTCCTAGGACCTAATTCCAGGACACACAACTTCCAAGGTGTTTAAATTAATGATGACAATTGTTTAATATAGATTTCCCTTTTAGAAAATAGGATTAATAAGGCTTTGAAATAAATAATTTAGGTCATTAAAAGCTTAATTAAGGGGATGCAAACATAGTGTGAAAATTTAAAGGAGTACATTTTTCTACAATATAGTGACAACAATTGGAAGATCACACAAGTACATAACAATTTCCTTAAGAAACATAATTGCTTAGCTCTCTCACCTTTCATCGTCCTCTCATCTTGTTCATCATACCACACTAGATAGGAAGGATTCGAGAGGAATGTGTAGCAACACAAAACATAAGAATGGCAAAGATCTTAGATCAATATGGTTTCTACTTGAAGCAAGGTAAAGGAGTGACCGGTGTTGTGGATTATAGAGAGACTGCCTTGTAGTATACCCTTTGACCCTAAAGCTTGCTTAAGGACAAGCAAGAGCTTTAGTTGGGGGAATGATGGGATCTATAATTGACTAGTTTTCCATTACTGTTTCATACTTTTTATCATTTCTTTCTACTTAGATTTAAGACATTTCCAAGACCTTTTATGCCTTTCATATACCTTTTAGCAATTTTAAGTATTTGGAAATGGAAATATGTTATGTTAGTCTATGTATAAATTCATGAATGCTTATGAAGTTCAGTAGGATTTTATGTTTAATTTATGATTATTGATAATGACAATGCCTTGGGAAATAAGACTAACATTTGCAATAGAGACAACTGTCAACTCACAACAATGGGCTTCCTAGCCTACAACATAAAGACTGCAAATCATTGTAGAGAAGAATTCAACTAATTGGGGCACGACACTTTCAAATGAAGATGGAGGTAATCATTTACTGATCAGTCTGTGAATCACCTAATATTACTCTTACTTGCCAATAAGACAACCAAGAGGAGGATTATAATTTCAATATATGACTGAATTATGACAATATTGATTTGTTGAGCACATTTTTGTTATAAATAGTTAAGTTTGTTGGACATGGAATTCATGTTTGATTTCTCTACTCCTATTTTATATAGTTATTATTTTCTATTTCAAAATTCAATCCTCTTCCTATTCTTGAGGAATAGTTGACATTTATTTTATAGTGTGTTTTCAGTTCATGAATAATGGGACTCCCTCACATAACCTATATAGTAGGATCCTCTATCGAGGAGGAGATCTAGTAGTAGTAGCGCTAGTAGTAGCAACAATATTATGAGAATACAAAATATGTGTTATTGAACAAAGATCTTCAACAAATTTCCTATTAGATTGTGTGTAACATTTTTGTGTCTAGAATACAATAAAGATAATTGATTTGATATTATGATTTATTGAGTGAGTGTTTGACAAAATTTTGTGGAAGCAACAACTCAAGAAAGGGCCACTTGAGGCACTTTTGAACCACTTTAATTTTATTTGTTAGATTAGATGATACATTGTGAATTCGATTGGTAGTTTTTAGTTACATGATTATGAATGAATTATATTTTGTAGATAAGTTAGGACACCATAGTTTAATAATTAATAGTTACAGTCTCAAGCATTAGGTACTCATAGAAGAAGGTAGTTACTTGTAGTCTTTTCCCTTTTTTTGTGAATTAACAACTTATTCTGATTTCAATTTTTTTTTGTATTTGCATATGTTTATAGCCTATACGAGCAATTGATGTAGAATGTATAGAATCTATGAATGCATTTATTTTTCTAGAACTATCCAAAGTTTTATGATTCCCTAGTTAATGATTTAATGTAACCCTCTTGTGAATAATTAACTATTCAATTAGGGATTATTAGGTCCTCTAAGTCATGTGTATACCTAGTAGCACCAAGTTAATTAGACATTAGAGTGGCTCCACACAAACAACAAGGGAAGCTCAAAATAATGGTAATTCATTTAGACCTAATTATCAAGATGTAGAAGTGGGAACTTTAGGGTATGCATAAGTTTAATTATGAAATAAAAATGAATAAAATGACAAGTTAAGGAGGGAATAGGGATTGATCCTATGATGCACATATTCCTCACCAATATATCCCACTTTTCCCAAAATGTCAAATAGATATAAAATTGAACTAGAAGAATTTCAATAGAAGTGAAAAAGAAAGACGTGCCAAAATCTCATGAACATGAAGTTTCAGAAAGAGTGAATCCAAATGATAAGGAACAACCAATTTAGTCCTAGCCACTAGAAATATGATGTGTAGACAAAGAGATAAAGGAAGAACCAAGTTTTATTTTATATATTTAAGTCACACCTTGCATTCTTGATACATATGGCTTGACCTTCCTAGATGATCAAATGTACCTATCATATGAAGAGGTCAACCTACAAAGGGAAAAGAGACTGATGCATATTGATGAGGAAATATATAAGATCACTAATGAAGTGTCATAATTTGATATTGGTCTTGAATTCCTCTTGGGACATCATTATGAACAAGATTAAACTATTGTCGATTTACTCTTTTGTCTTTCTAATTAAGAATCAATCACTTGGGGCTAGGAACTAGTTGATGCATATGTGTCACTCAAGGAATCTATTAAGAATACACCAGTCTTGGTAAGTTTAGATTGTTTTTAACCTTTCCATATTTTTCCCTCTGCTATTTCCTATACCACTATTTTGTTTTGATTCAAAAGAATAAAGATGGGTATGAACATCCCAATGAACTAATAAAAAAATATTCATATGATGATAAATGGAGGGGTGCACCATGGAATGATAAGATGACATCCATGGAAGATATTGGTTCAAGTTTAGATTCAATTGAGGTTAATAATATGCATGTCAATGGGACATCCAACATTTGTCACCTCAAAGATGATCTATGAGGCAAGGATATTTCATTTTTCTTAGATAATATGGATTGTACCCTTGGAAAGAATGGAAATCAATAGGAAGCACCTAAGTTGTAGTTCTAGAGGTATGTTCTCATTTTGTGAAAATATCATAATGAGCTACTACTCGATTGATCAAAATGGAGAATAATATGGCTTGTGGCATGGACATACGAAGTTGTTGCTATGTGAAAAATGATAGTGCATGCTACTTCAAGAGTTTCACTTTGAATCTTGTGATGCTACTAGTTCATGATGCTATGGATTAGCATTAGTTTTGTAAGTGATTATCATGCTTTGTATATATTTTATTTTGTATTTGTTGTGTCTTTGTGAAATCTTGATCCTTGTTTGTTATGGTGAATTATATTTATCTTGGTCCTCTCCTTGTTATCCCTTTTTATGGTTTACTCTTAGATATAATTGTATTCTTGTTGTTCCTAAAATAGAAACATGTACACAATTAGAGCCTATATGGTGCCCAAGTTTTAGTGCCTAAATTTTATTTAATCTTAGCCCCTTTGTGCATTATTCCTCATATCTCCACCATTTATGATCAATATGGAATAATTTCTAATGGGTCTCCTTTAGTCAAGTTTGCACAAATGTTGACTCTTTTTATCCTCCATATCGATATTAGCTATTAGAAGTTGGGCCAAAAATATAGAAATGTACTGAGTAGTGTTTTCATCATTTTCTATTGTTATAGGCTTTTAGTGGACAATAAAAAAAATCCCTTTCCAAATATCCAAATATCCAAATATAATGTCTAATCATACTTAAAAGTCCCCCAAGGTCCACTACTTCCTTTAGTCCTTCCATTTCCCTTCATATTTTTCATTTTTGGGATTTCAATAAGGATCTAGAAATTTATCCCCGCTAGTCCTTATATCCACTTCTACATTGATTCCTCACAAGTTATCCTTCTCTCATCCATCACATTTTTCAAAGGTTCTTAAACTTGTTAAAGTTGTTACAAGAAAATGGAAGAGGTTTTCAAGGTTAGTGAACCTCCAAAAATGTTGACAAAGTTTGTTGCAAGTCCTAATTTTCTACAAGTAAATATGTCAATGAGTTCACAATTTTGTAAACTCCCTAAAATATCGATAGAGGTTTTCGATTGATGATAATTGTTGAAATGATAATGTTCCTCCTTTCCCCCATTTTATAAGATTTCAAGGTGATTATGGACTTAGTTTTAAATATTTGATTATAATGTCCTAGTCTATGAGGAAATTCCATATCCCCCCTTCTCACCTTTAGTTCCTCATCAAACTTCCATATTTCCTCTATTTGTCCCATTTGTTGATGTATTTTTTATGCACTTCTCAACATAGGTAATGCATAGGTGCATCACCTCTCTTGAAAGACAATCTTCCACAATTAGATTGCAGAACACTATCCCAAGGTCTCTAATTTCAGGTCTTGATAGTGCTTGGAATATATGAGTTGTTTGATGTGATTTGTTGGAATCACAAGGTGGTCTTACAGATGAGTTACAAAGCATGGGAAGTTGGGTTTGCAAATGCAGTTTGAAAGTGTTGAAAGTGAATGAACAGTGGCTGTCCAATCAAAACTGCAAGCTGAAACTCATCAAGTTCATCTAATTCATTTGTTGTGCATTTGTTGTAGGTTCGAATAGTAGTCTTGAACTCCATTTTTATCATTGGATTTAGCTTTACAATGTGCAATGAACCTTTCCTAAGGTACTTATTAAAAAAAATGAAAAAGGGCAAGGAAAAGAGAAGGTTCCTGGATCTAAAACTACAAATGAACAGTGATCTTGGAGGCTGCTACAGTAGACAAACTCCCTAAACTAGGTTTTGCTTGGCCAAGAGAAACCTACAGTTGCACAAAACCAGTGCAATCTTCTAAGGACTGCAGATTTTCAAATTGCATATGCACATCATGCACATGTGATTGAACTAAGTTGCAGCATTGAAATCAAGATGCCCAAGCTAACTTTACACAGCAGTTTGTCATCAACAAGTGCTAAAAGTATGGGATGAAAGTTCATCAAATACCATAACAGCAATTTCCATTATCACCTCCATTCAAGAATATACAACTAAAACTACTATGGAAGTTGAACCATGCATACATAAAGAGAAAACTCAAAAGGAACACCCATAAATCATGCAATGTTGCTTTCTATTGTTGCAGAATGTCTTTACATTAGTTCTCCAACCCTTACAAATGAGGGGAAAGCCCCTATTTATAGTTTTCCAAAGCCCAAATGAATGGCTAGGATCAATTCACAATGAGTGGCCCAAATTTGATTACATTAGGGTTTCACCTACCCCCATTATCCAACAATTTTAAAATACATCTGTCTTTTCCCTATTTTGTCATCTAGTGCTCAGGTGATGTAGTAGTTTCGTCACCAAATGACACCTTTACTAAGAAGCAAACCGGCCAAAGGATGCCTCTTACTATTGTACTTTGCAGTGGCTCTGGGATCAAATGAGCTACCATTAAATGGTACTAAATCAGATTGGTTGCCCCTAATTCGAAAGTGGGACAACTCCACTCATCATCCGCAGTGAGAACTCTTCATGCCTTCTCAAGACTACCCTTGTACTTTTGTCATTAACTTCCTTGGCAATAACTCTTCTCAATGTTGGACTAAGGTGTGTGCTAGGTGGAGGCTTAACATAAAATGAATGGTGACAGGAGCTATGTTTTTTTCCTTGTTTAGCTTTCTCAATGGGTCCCCCGGACCCGCAGTAGGTTTCTTGAATCCTGCGTACATGAAGTGTTGTAAGTGCATTTATACACAAATCAAGGAAAACATTACTCAAATCCCTTTGCAAAACTCTTGTTAGATCCATCCATGCATAATCAAAAGGATCATAATATTCATATTTGGAGCTCATCAACATAAACATTAATGCGCCCAAGGGCTGCACAATGCAGATAACAAACTGAAGGAAGTTCATGGACTCCAGCAAAACTTAGCAAGTCCAATATTTTCAATTATAGCCATTGAAAAGGAAGGAAGAGCTCCAGCAAAACTCTCACATTGACTCATTTGACAAAACCGAAGCTCAAATGGCTGATGTGGAGGGATCTTTCGGGAGTCCCAAACGCATCTACGCGAGGGGCTTCTAGCCGGGCCTCCAATGGTTCAAAATAGCCAAGAGGATGGAGGTCCCGAAACTCATGCAGGCAGTGGCCCAAGGCTGAGCCGCTGGGCTCCACAGATGTTCCAAAATAGCCAAAGGGGGACTTAAGCTCCGAACCTGTAAACCAGCATTGACAAACCTCAGCTCACTAGGCACTTCAAAGACCTAACCCTATGCTGGCCCAAAGCCGTGCTGAAACTGGACTGCATGGGGTCCGCTTCCGATGTTTCCAAAATGAAGCCAAAAGAGGAAGGGAATTTCGAGGAAAGTTCAAAACCACCGGGAACTTTACAATTTACTGATGGAACTTCAGCTCACCAGAAATTCAAACATGGATCCCAAATCACCCAAAAAGTTGGGTCAAAAAAAAGTAAAAAAAATGTGGAAACCCAGACCTGAGGGAACCACTGAGGTTTCCAAAAGGCCAAAGAGGAAGGCATTCCAAAGGGTCTAAACTGCCCAAATTCAACTAATACACTGTAACCTGCCTATTTAGGCACCATGAACACATCACAAATCCACCAAAAAGTTGGCCCCAAAGTCAAAAATGTGGAAATCAGACTGGCAGGGGTCCATGGATGTTTCCAAAATAGCCAAAGATGAAGGGAGTTCCAGAGGGAAAGTTCTGAAACCACTAAAACTTAACAATGCTGATGAAAACCTTGGCAGCCATTTAGGCACTAAAACACATCCCAAATCCAAAATTTCCAAAAGTTAACTTGAAAATAAAAAATGTGGGAACCAAACCCGTAGGGTCCACCATTTTTGCTTCCAAACAGCCAAAGAGAAAGGGAGTTCCTAAGGAAGTCTCGGTGGAAACCACCTAAACTTTTACTTTAACATTATTTTAAAACTTTGGTAATTCACTTAGGTACCTGCAAACACATCCCAACTACCCGGCAAGGTCTCGTAAAGTCAAAAAATGTGGAAACCGGAATCCAAGTAGTCCATGATGTTTCCAAACAAACAAAGAGGAAGGAATCTGGAAGGGAGTTTTGAATCTCACACACAAACATTATCAAACCTTATAGCCCACTTAGCACCCTAAAACACATCCCAACCACCTCAAAAAGTTGGCCCCAAAGTCAAAATGCAAAAAGTGAATCAAGTTTATCAAAGAATTGCCGCTAGAACAAGACAATGGGCGCAAAGATTAGGGACTTCATTTCTCTATGGATTTGAATAATTCTAAGTAGGTGAATTTGGTAAGGGGACTTTGGATCGCCAGCACACAGATCAATTCTAAATAAAAACAAGTAATGAATAGAGCACCACATTTGATTAAATTGCCGATTTTAAGGACATGACTCACACACTATATATTAAGGTAATATTTCCATTAGTGTAACTTTGTTGAGCTCTAGATGAAGATGGTCCTCATGTTTTACCCAAACCATCCATCTTACAAATTTCATTGGATCTCAACTCATCTTACATGCCATATCCAATCCTCACTTGAATATCAACTCATCTTATTAGTTTGTTTGATAGAAAAATTATTAGAAATTTCTTCTCTCCACACTATTGCAAGGGCCAAGGAGCTTATAAGGCTTTAGCTCTTATAAATCCAATCACCATTAGTGAAAAATATTTTGTAAATCTTAAGGAGGTTGTTACACTATAAATAATTTATGTAACCAAATGTCTCTACAAATCCATTTATAGATCAGGGGAATTCTATGTTTGGCTTCCCTCTTTCCACATGTGTTGGTATGGATATAAAGTGATTTGATGAAGGAGACAATATTCTAATTCATTACAAGCTTTGCAATGGCCATTTCTCTATTTTTTATGGATTTCTACAATTTGAGGATAGATAACTAAGATTTTTTAACTACTTAATATCATTTTCAATGTGTTATGTATCTACACAATTCATATTCCTTTGTGATTTCTACATATTGTCAGATATTGATATGTTGTGACTCTATAACCTAATGGATTAAGAACCCATAATGGAATTAATGATCCACCATGCAGTCAAATTGAAAATATCTTTCACTATTAAATTAGGAGTAGGATGTTAGTTTGTATACATCTCATGATTCAATGATATAACCAATGAAGCATCTTCAATGATCCATAATTTTTCTTACCTTTAGGAACCATTTTTTCATTCCCACATCTTGTATTTATGTAATGACGTGTTTGTTAGCTTAATATGAAGTCTTATGTGAAGTAGGTAAATTCTTTAGTCTAGTGATATCCTTTGGGACCAAGCATACACTGGATACTTTTGCAGTACTTGTAATTATTTGATCTTGAGTTATGAATAATAATATTAAGAATACCTCTAGGGAATCCCCCTTGGGTTTAGCTAAGCCTAGAGTGAAGGAGAGATTACTCAATCTCAATAATTGGTCCATTATTTCCATGCTTTATCAAAAGTTAGGGGTGAGGTACTTTCAAATTTGATACCCCTAACACTCAAAGAAGGACCTAGCTTTAGAATTTGGGAACTTATAACATTGAGCACTAACATATTATTTATTTAGTACATGCAATTTGTGCAAAACCTAATGGTGTATCTCTTAATGCTCTTTACAAATTTGTAGCATCTCAGTTGACTTGTGGGCCTATTAACAAATCAATTAAGCTTGTAATTGTTTTAGGATTTATACCATACATTATTGAAATACATTACCTACAAACTTGTTATTAACTATAAGAAAATTCTACTTGGTGTAAAACCAAATCTCATTGTGTGGGTTGTCATCAACTAAACAACACAATAAGTTACCTAGGCTCCTATTTATCACCTCTCTTTAACCATTAGCTTGGGGGTGATATGATGAACTCTATTGTAGCCTATTCTCCAATTTATTTCACAAGGCTCTCCAAAAGTTGCTTAAAATTCTAGAATCCTTGTCGTTAGTTTATGTTTTTAGGGATACCATGCAATCACACTACCTCCTTGAGAAACAAATGAGAAACTTAACTCACATCATTTATATTTTTTAAGGGGTATGAAGTGGGAAATTTTACAAAAGTGGTCCTACACTACAAACACTAAATCATGTTCTCTATGGGTTCATGGCACCCCAAAGACAAAATCCATGGAAATATTAGTCTGTAGTTCTTTCAACACAAGTAAAGGCATATGTAGGCCTATATTTGGTATGTTTGTGAGGCACCTTAGCTTGTAAATTTATTACTTTAGAGTTTGATTATTAGTCATCAAAATGAATTCACTATGTAGGACATAATGTCTCCTATATTTTAATGCTTCTACAATAGCATAAAATTCCTTATTATAGATGGTATACTTATTTTTTACTTCATTCATTTTCTCATTGAATTAGCCACAAGTTTTCCTTCTTGGCTTAACACTTCTCTAATAGTTACCCTTGATGCATCACACTGTATTGTACATTTTTTCTCAAAGCTTGCTATAGCAATAATCAAAGCTTCAATTATCCTCTTTTTGAGTTGTTCAAAGTTCATCTCGACTACTTTTTTCTAGGTAAAGACTTTTCCTCTTGTGGAGTCAGTCAAAGGTGCACATTTACTACTGAAATTTCTAATGAACCTCTATTAGAATTTCACTAAAGCATGGAAGATCCTCACCTCTATGATACTTTTAGGAGTAGGACATTCAAGAATTGCATTAATTATTTTTGGATCCATGCTCAATTCATTAACTGAAACCACACTACGTAAGAATAGAAACTTATCTTTGCTAAACTCACTCTTTTTAGAGCTGATAAACAACCTTTCTACATGCAAGTACTACACTTAAGTGAAATTTGCATGCTCCATGTTTTTACTAAAAATCAAGATGTCACCAAAGTAAATTATAATGAACTTTCTAATGTATGATCTAAATACTTGATTCATTGTCCTCATTAAGGTAGTTAGAGCATTGGACATGCCAAATGGCATTTCCACCCACTTGAATAAACCATTGTTGGCTTTGAAGGAAATCTTCCAATTATCACCTTCATGAATTTAAATTTGATGGTAACCACTTCTAAGGTGGAGGAGATCTTGGTACCCAACAAGCAATCTAATAATTCATCCATTCTTGGACATGTATCTTGATACTTCAAAGTGACTTTTTTATTTGAACTATAATCCATACATCTCCATTTCCCTCATTTCCTGGTGGAGAGTAAATCAAGTGTGGCATACGAACTCATGCTTTAGCTTACAAATCCCTTTTCCAAAAACTCAATAATCCGCTTTCTCATCTCCTCATTCTCTAGAGGTGTCAATCTATAAGCAACTTGATTTGGGAGTTTGGCTACTAAAATTAGATCAATTTGAAGGGTGATGTCGTGTGAAGGGAGAAAACTAGCTAGTAAATCTTAGATTTAAATATGACTATTGATTTAGCAATTTCTACACCTACAATTTGACTTCTTCCTGATTAGACTTTACCTTGTCTCTAGGGTATAATAAATAACAATTCTCTTCCTTGGAGCCTTTGAAAAGCTCCCTCCAATTCACTATAAAGAGGACAAATATACTGTTTCCATTAAATATTTTCCTCAAGAAGGATTTAAAAATTTTCATTTCCCCTCATGTTGTATCTCATGGGTATTTTGCTCTATCATGGTGGACTATACATTTCTATCGAATTATGGGGACTGACTTATGAACAAATGGCAAGAGTCCATAAGTACTTCATCACACAATACCTTATCTTCATAGGGCCCAATATTGAAGGTCGTAAAACAAAACTTATCCACAAACACGATTTGATCTTTCTTTAATTGAGAAATATTATATGGTTTTGATTTATTAATATAGGAAATATTCATCCTTTCTACCATTTTCATTTTTTACCAAATTGCTTGTTAATCCACTATCTATGATTACTTTACATACTTTCCTTGACACTTGCATCTTGATGCAGATTGGCCTTTGCCCCTACAAGATGATCACTAAAAATAGAAAAACAAATAATCTGCCATGCAAATCAACTTATAAAAGAGTACTCTATTCCCATGAATCATACTCAAGAACATGAATAAAAACAAGAAACACAGAAGCTGAATATGAACATGCTCACATTATACCCAAAGAAAGATATTGTAGTGCCCAAGCTCTGTGTTCGACCCTTTCTTGACATTTGAGTAAGTTTGTTTGGATGATTGGTGATGTCCTGTCGTTGTTCGTTATTATGTTGTTTAATTGGCTATTGACATTATGTGGCAAATTTAATATTATGAATAGCCTTGTTAAATCAATTAAATTAAATTAAATTGATTATAAGGTAATTTAAAATTAAAATAATAACTAAATAAATCATGGTTGAAAAAGGATATTATGTGGATTTTGATAATTAGTTATTAAATTAAAATTATTAAGTTATAAAGTAATTTTATAATTAAATATAAAGATAATTGTTGCCAAGGTTGAGTTTTAAATTAATAGTAAATTAAAATATGGGAAAATATTAAAAGGAAATAAAATATTAAAATAAGATACTAAATTAAATGAAGATAATGGACAACGAGTTAAAACAATTAAAAAGATAGAAAGATTTCACATGCAAAGCATGCATAACTTCGAACTAATGTCGAAAAAAGGAAACTAGTTTTATTAAGTGATTGTACTTGATTTTTGTTTTGAAAAAATTGAAGCATTTTCCTTTTTTTTAAGAATGATTATTTTTAGAGAGGCTTTCATCTTTTGATTTTTAGTTTTTTGAACAAGAACTTTGTCTGAGGAAATTTTCTATAGAATGGTTGCATTTTATGAATTATTTTGAGAAGAAAACTTCATCAATCATGGTTGAGTCTAAGAAGGGGGAAACATAGATGATCAAACAAAGGATGACATTGTGTCAATGAACTCAGAGAAAATGAATTTGACAGATAAGTTTTTGCCCTTCTCACGAAAGTACTCTTGTTCAATTATTTTTGGTGAGAAAATCTTAGAGAACAATTCTTGTTCCTTTGTTCAGTGTGGTTGCATGTCGGGCTTGTCTTTCGATTCTCTTTATCTATATGCATTTGATTGAGTTTTGATATACCCTTCCATTAAGTTTGGTGTGCACCTCTGATCTTTTATATGTCGTTACTTGCAGCCTATGATTTATTCTTAGCATTTGTTTCCATACATATAAACTCGATCCATCTTTTCTCCATGATACTTGATTTATATTATTGGCATCTGAATCTAGTTTATGGAAATTGATTCCATAACTTGCTTATTCTTTCAATTTTGATAGGTTTGGATTTGATAGAAGTTCGATCTTCCTTTTCCTTAGTTGTTGATTCATCATGTTAGCATTCTTTTTAAACTCATTCAATATGTGGTTGAGTGCACCCATAGAACCTTTTTCCCCAATGTTAGCTTTATCTCTGTTGTTGCATTGCAATGATTTTCTTTTTATGCAATGTAGCCAATTGAAAGTATGTATATGTGAAGCAATTCTATCACCTCCAATTTGGAAAAATATATATACTCTTATTTAGAAATCGAATTATTTACTTTGCTTATGATAATTGATTTGCATATTAGATTTTGGTGATTTAATTAATATCTGTTGAATTCAAATAGAAGTTAATCTAGTTGCAGGCTTGTCTTTAAATGACTTTTATATAGTCACTCCTTCCTTCCATTGAGTCATACGAATCTTCTAACTGATTCTCTCTCACAGATAATACCAACCTATTTGCTTGCTTTTCAACAGTCTTTAGATTTCTATCTTTGTTTTTTTTTTCTTTTCTAAGCTTAATAGAATCGACATGTTCTCTTTTGAAGTTGGCCTTTGTCCGTTATTTCAACAGTTTCATTCTTTTTCCTTTTCTTCTTAATGCAATTTATCTTGTTTAGGCTACGACTTTAGCTTAGTAATACATGTTCATTGATGATCAGAAGTTAGGGGATATTGCTATTGTTTTTGGCCAAATTTATTGAGCTTGTATTATAGGAAAATACTTGGGTGGGGGAAACTTCAGATTTGAGTCTTTATTGACACTTAATCCTTTATTCGTGACAGTTGAATTGTATGTATATGATGGCTAGGGATCATTCGATGGTTTATTGAATAATAATGTGTATATATATCTATATATATGTGATCCTAAATGTTTTATATATCCTAAAGATGTAAAAACAATTGTTATGCAATGAGAGAAACACAAAGGGACACCTCAATATTAGCCCAAAGAATTGATAATACAAACAAATAAGATAAAATGAAGATTGTAAATTGATATACCTTTCTTTGCTGCTGAAATTCCTTGGTTGGCCCTTGTGAATGTAAACTTGTATGCTCCTTGGATGGATATGGAAATGACTAAATGCAAGATTGACAATATAATGGGATGCAAATGCAAATGGTTAAGTGGCTTGGCAAATGGCTAAGACAATGCTTGCAAATTGAGTAAACAATTAAATAGCATAAGGGTACAAAAATGACTAAGTGTTGAAAAGGCCTTAGAAGATGGGTATTTATAGAGGAATTTGAATTCTCTAGAGAATTCAATGGTTGAGATTGAGCCACCAAGGTCAAGATGTAGGGCTATGGTGAGTTGAAGACTCAAAAGCCCTCACATCTTGACATGTGGAGGGTGAAGTGGCTTAGACATGGCGATGTGTAAATGAGGTGGAAGGAAGGTACATGATGTGGAGGAAGGACAAGTACCTTGCAAGTACATTAGGAGATGGGAAGAATCTTGGGTGAATAAATGTGAATTAGAGAATTCACATGCTTGGGAGAATCTAGTGGATAAGAGAGAGTCTCCAAAAAGGTGGGAATTTTTCACATGTGGGTGAGGTGACAAGTTAAATGCTCTAGAAGTTGCATGGGGATAAGGTAAGCCTTGAAAGGATAAAATGTGAATTAGAAATTCACATGGGGAGGAAAGAGACTTAGGATGAATAAATGTGAATTAAAAATTCACATGGGAAAGAGGGTCAATGCTAAAAAAAGGCAAATGAAAATGTTGACTAAAAAGGTATGCTAAATATGGCTAATGACTTTAAGTAAGGTTGTGCAAACACTTGATTAAGAAAATTAATAAAAGATTAGAGGCAAGTGGCAAATGAAGGAGGATGTGACATTAATCCTTGATTAAGAGGATGCACATCCTAATCATGAATTAATTAAATTAATCCAGATTAGAAAGGGATTATGGAGGATGTGACAAGGAGAGAGAAAAAAGAAGAATTTAAAATTGATTTTATTCAAAAAGGTCAAATGACTAAATTAAATAAATTGGTATATTTATTTAATTTAGAGAGGAAAATGTGTAAGGTAAAACATTTAATTGTTAAATTAAACAATTTAAGGACTTTAGGCAGAAAGTGTAATATCAATTAAATAAATTAATATTGACAAAATGGACGAATAGGAAGGTGAATTTGATTGTATGTGAGCGATCAAATTTAGATTTAATTATATATATGTATAATTGATTTCATATATATATTATGAGTTAAAGGATGTTCTATCTTGCAATCAATGGTTTTGATAAGCAAAAAAATTGGAAAATTACATAGGAAAATAATTTAACTAATACTCTTCTTTTCATTTATTGATAAATAAATTTTACTTGAAATGTTGTTAAGTCAATTGATAAAAAATTTGTTCAATTAGATGAAGTAGATTATCTCTTGTAATTGAGGAATGTTGATTTATTATAATTATAATTGCATGAATGTGTAGATGTCCCAATTACACAAGTAAGGTGGTTAAAGAGTAATATGAAATGTAGAGATAGTGCTTTGATTATGAAGTATCTCATGGTTGCACTGTGTTTGGTGTGCTTGTATTGAGTAAGTGTTTGATTTGTTGACTTTATTTTGATTATTTGTGTTTGAATGTTTCAATGATTAATTAGAGTTGTGGAAACAATTCTTTTTATGGAATATTGCATGGTTGATTTGATTGGTTGTTTGTATTGATTTATTGGGTTGATTTTCGAATTGATTTGTGAATCAGTTGATTTCTATTGTTTTTGTGGTTGTTGATTTCATTAAAGTTGTTTATTAGCCAAAATGTAAGATTAGTAGGTAATGAGTGGATGCGTATCATGTGAGGAGAAAATTGAGGTCTCCCTTGGATGCCCTATTGGTTGAATATACTTTTGATTTATTTTAGTGGTCGATTTTGTATTGAGTTGATCATGAACTTTTGATTAAGTTTGATGAACTTGTTGTGATGTTGCCACTTTGATGGGGGGACCATTGTGTTAGTGATTTGTTAGACTCCCAAAAGTTGGGGAAAAAGGTTTCTTTATGATTGGCTTTTCATGTTGGCTCTTTGTGAACACTTGATTGTATACTTAATTTATGATTATGTAGGTTTTAGCTTTGCATTGTGGAATTGTTAACTATGGAGATTTTGTGCGAGTTGGTGCATGCTTCGCTTTATGTGATAATTCATGTAGTTTTACATGTTGTGCAAGTTAGCTTACCTAGTTTGTGGACTGTTGAGTCTTTTGTTGCTAGTAGGGGGAGTGGTTCTCAATGGGGGTCCAGTGCCCAAAGTGGTAGGTCCAGGATAACTCATGAGAGTTTCTTAATCCAGTGAAAAAAATAATAATTAATTAGGGGGTTTAAGCAGTATCTCACATTAATCCAGATAATGTAGCCTCACTCATGGCTCAAGTGCTTGATTAGGCTTGGGATGAGTGGGAAGGCTTGGAATGGCTAGATCAATTTCCTTGTACACTTGGAAGGTACTTGATTTCTTGGAAGTGTTGACGTGTCTGATGGCACAACAACATGCAAACAAAATATTGCTATTTTGTTTCTCCTGAAAGAGAAATACAACACATGGATATCTTAGCTCCCAAGGTCTTTGTAGTTGGTTCTCAACTATGTTGATGTCACTCAATGGTCAATGTAACAATAATGTTCAAGGGGCCTGCTAGTGTTGAGCTTCTGGATTGTTCTAAGATCAAACATAAATTCAAACCTACTCTAACTAGGGTTTTTAAAAAAATAGAAAAAGATGGACCAAAGCTTCGGAATAGAAAAGAACAATAATTCATCCAACTTAACTAGACTTGTTACCTTTCAAGGAATTCCTAACTAAAATTGTGGAACAAAATTAACTTGTGACTAACACACAATTTCATTCATTCACAATGCTAATTTCAATAGCAAATTGAAAATCACTATTTAAACAAAACATAAAATCAAACTTCATTCCTTGAAAGCTTCTCAAATCAAATGATTAACTCAAGAAAAACACCATTCTAAAAAACAATCTGAAGTAGATTAAGATCTGGTTGCTTCTACTGTCAGTAAGACATATAAGCAACATTTACAAAGCTAGCACAATCACCAGTGTATAGAAAATCTATGACTCCAAATTGTTTCCATCTATGCTAAGGAAACTGGAAAGATACATTAGTCTCTTTTGAATCTAACTCCTACTTTAAGAAATTAACTAACCCACTCCTACTTTTTTTTTCTCCTTCTTCACAAAGAGGCAAGAATGCCATATATATGTACAGAGTGTACCCAAAAAGGATGTGTTGTCCCTTGTCTTAAGGTTTACAAAATATCTGCTAATTGCAGGAGGGTCGGCCCTCAGATCTTTTGGATAAAGTTGATGCTGCGTTGAATGCGTATCCCTATTGTCCATGCTGATGAAAGATTTATGTCCTTAGGAGAAGCCTTTAGATCTTTTGATACTACATCATTAACTCTTCTATCTCCATGTCCATACTCGAACTCCCTCTGAAGGGCTGCCTTGAATGCTATAAAGCATTATCATTAATGTTGATCCTCTTCTGTCAGTAGTGATCTCAGCTGTTACTATGACTCATGGTCTCTTCCTTCTTCTGGCCTCCTTCATGTTCTAGACTTCTCTTCCTGTTGACCGCCCTCTGGAAGTAGCATCAGAATCACCACTAGATCTTTGCACCACTGTCCATCAAGGTGTTCCATCACCTTCTGATCTCAGAATGAGTCCACGTCGCTTGCATCCTGTTGATCTTCTCCACAGGGGTGGTCAATCGGTCAAACTGTCACCGGTCAGCCTTCTTAGCTCCTCTCGATTGGTTAGGCATATGCCATGCAAGATTCCCAGGCGGTCAAAGGTCATTCGAATGGAATCGCATGTCGGTGAGACACTAATCATGTCTCCCTAATGTGATTATGTCTCTTCTAGCAACTATCGACATGACATGTGACAGTCGGTGAGACCTTTTAGTGAGCTGCAAAAGTCATATTGATATCACAAAGACTATCGGCAAGACAGTCGCTAGTCGGCATGACCTTACAATGAAGCCCCTTCATTCTCCCCGAGCTCAAGCTTTTTGTTTCAGAAAGACTTCTTCAAATCGGTGGGATGTCACTGGTGAGGCTCAGAATCCTCTGGCAAGCTCATTTTTATGTCGGGGAGACCTCTTGCCGAAACCACAACTCTTTCGGCGAGACATTACCGTTCGGGCAGACTTCTTGGCGAATACATCTCCTTTTGTCGAGACCTCCTTTCTTAGGTCGGCGAAACGTCACAGCGAAAGCAAACCATTCTCACTGAGCTTGAGCTTCTTTCGGTGAGACCTCACTTTGTCGGTGAGACCTCTCGCTGAGCCTTTATCTTTCACCAAGACATACGCCCAGTCGGCAAGACTTTATCCCTTCGGCTAGACATCATGGCACATATATCTTTCTCCCCGAAGGGACAACCTATCGGCAAGACACCACTTAGTTGCCGAGACCTCTGTTTGTTTGCCCAAACTCCCTTTGGTCAGTGAGACTTTACACCGACCGAAGTTTCCTTTCGCCGAGCCAAGAGTACTTCGGGGAGACCTTACCATATCGGCTAGACCTCATGGCGAAGGGATAACCCTTTCGCTGAGACCTCACCTTTTCGGCCAGATGCTATGCTGAACACAAATCCTCCGCTCGATGTCACTCCATTTCGTTGAGACTTCTTTCGATCGGTGAGACCTTTTGGCGAACGCTAAACACTCTCCCCGAGCCCGCTATGTTACACCGAAGGGCGACCCCTCGGTGAGATTCATGCTAATCGGCCAAACCTCTTGCCGAAGGCAAAATTATCAATGAGCTCAAACTTTTGGTGGGACCTCCTTCTGTTGGGCAGACTTCTCAGCGAAGCAAACCCCCTTTGAATTTCAAACGGACAGGGCCAAGCCACCAGTCGGCAAGACATCCAAAAGGTCTTGCTGACTCTTGCCTTAGAGGATTTCTATGCCAAACTCGACTGGGGGATGCTTTCCAACTGAGCTCCCTAAGAAATATCATCAAGTGTATGATTCAATCCTGTAAAACAAATGCCTCCATTAGCCCTCAGAAGGACATAAAATATATCATAATGAAATACACCATTGTTTATGATAATTTCATTCAATCCTTAGCAAGAAGAAAACCAACTTCAAGCTGAGACATAACCAAAATTTAACAGAACCAGCAGGCAACTCAGGAAGGAAACAGAAGAACTCCCAAGAGCAAAGCAAATAACAGAGGCAAAGAAACCAAAAAGAGAAGGGGGACCCATTTTGTTCCAAATCAAAATGGGGGTGGTTATGCAAGGCATAACAGGAAGGTATGTTGATCCTGCATAGTTTGTATTGGGGTCCGGTGACCGGTAGAGGTGGTCCAGAGTGACCTAGGATGGGGGTTCAGTAGTCTAGGAAGGTAACACCAGGGTAACCCATAGAAAAATATGTGATGAAACTCCTCCCTATAGCAACCTTATATGCCTTGTTTGTTTTTCTCTTGTTGTTCTTGTACCTCTGGAAGTGGTTGGTTCTTTATGTTTTGTTTGTTACTTTTCTATGTTGAATCATGTTAGCCTATGTCTGCTTGACTATTGTGTAGTGGGTCCTTATTGTCATCTCCTAGAATGGGGGCTAGACCTTAGGGTTCTACATAGTTAGGTGGAACATGCCACTACTGAATTTGACACCATTTTTGATGGATGTTCGTCGGTCGTTCGACAAATCTTTGTCAGAAAAGTGACAAAATGACAAAAATATTTTCGTCGCTATTTTTTCGTCGAAAGGCCGACGGCGAATTAAACGTCGAAATAATGGCACAGATTGATCAGTCATTGGCATCATAAAATGACTCAGATGTTCGTTGGAATATCGACGAACACTTTGTGTATCCACTGATGAATTACACCAGAAGTTCGTCACCATTTTGACGAAATGGGCAGGGAGTAGCGTTGAAACAACACCATAAGTTCATCACCATTTTGACAAAATGGGAAAGGATTAGCGTCAAAACAACACCAGACGTTCATTTCCATTTCGACGAAATGGGCAAGGAGTAGTGTCAAAACAACACAAGACGTTCATCGTCATTTCGATGAAATGGGTAAGGAGTAGCATCGAAACATCACCAAAAGTTCATCGAAATTGTGATGAAATGGGAAAGGAGTTACGATGAAGCCTTCGTCACAGCTATAGCAACTTCATCGGACCTTTTCAGTGATTCGTCGGTGGTTTTCGTCAAAATTGCAATGAAATAATGCATTTTTTTTTAAAAAAAATATTTGTTGAAATGTACCATCGCAGAGACTGATGACTGATCATACATACAGACTACAAGATGCATAGAAAAAGCATTACACTTGAGATGACTGATCATACATACAGACTGCAAGATGCATAGAAAAAGCATTACACTTGAGAACAACCAAGGGCTAACAAGGGAAGGAGTTAAGAAACATCTGGATTGAAGAGAAAATGTGTAGGGAAAATGCTAAGCAGTGTCAAGAGAATAGAGTTTGTAGAACATATTCTTGACCTAATCAAGCTCTTGAACAACTTAAGAAAAATTAAAATACTAACACATACATGAGACATGTAATGAACTTCCAATATCTGCTATCTTTTTCATTAATGTAGAATTGGGTAAAGGAGAAATAATTATAATTGTAACACTATTCATGGTCTAGTAAATTATGTTTGTAATTTGTGTTCAATGGACCTCAGTTTTTCATTATACTACCCATCTAATACCATATTTTAATCTAGGGTTCAACTATCACCGAGATCAAAGAAACACCTTCAATTAACCATTTAAGTACTATAAAATAAGGTAAGACTTTTACTTGAAAGATTGGTTACACTTGTAGGATTAAAGTTCATAATCCTCGCCGAGTTGTGGCACCACGAGACAACACGCAACATATGAAGTAATGGATGACTACAAGTTAGTGAAATGGTCCTTAATATGTGAGTGGTTTGCAAATTGATTGGTAGAAAATAAGGTTACAAACGGATCTACATGAAAATTTATGAGGACAATCCTTTTGTAATCATCAAAATAGATGAAAAGTGAAAAGGAAAGAGTTGAGCTACATCTCTAGAGCCTAAAAATAACACATGCAAGAAACATAAAAAAAAGAACAAACCAGTTTTTGGATGAATACAAAATGGTGCCTTCAGCAAGTGATTCATATGCTTTCACACCTGACACAAGACATTAAGAAGATTTTAGTCTTCCTCTGTGAAATTAACTACTTCTGAGAATAAACCCGAAACCAATATATATACCTCCATGTCTAGCCCGGTGGGAGTATAAGAAAAAATTCTTCAATGCCGAAAAATATCAATGTGTGTGTGGGTTTGTATTACTCAAAATATCATTTCACTACCTAAGGAAAAATACCAAAGTGATGTTTTTAATTTCAATCTTCACATAGGCTCCCTTATTGCTACACATGCATATACAAACATTATTCGAGCTCTAAACTATTCAAATATTAAGGATTTAATTATCTATAAGATGGAAAGTTGTTGTTTAGACATAATCCATCATCTTTTACATATCTTTATTCACTCCTAGCGCTTCAGATAAATTTGTGTAAATGAGACAGAAATGTGAATCTTTTATGACAAAGAAAATTCTTAAAAGGAGGAGAGAAGGGTGGGGGCAAGAGAATGCTTGAATGTATAGCAAGTATAATATCATTTACAGCATTTTATGATCAAGAATGAATGTAAGTAGAAACTTTTGCATATATGTAGATGGTACAAATTTCATGGTTAAGTCGAAGCCTCCCATCAACAACAAGATCCAAATATCTGTGTATCTATCTCAATCAAGCCTCTAAACCCTTCAGAGCTGTCAATTTTCCACTAACCTGTTATGCACAAAAGTCAAATTTTAGAGTTATGTCACCACTAAAAACAAAAGAAATAGAAATTTGAAACCAAATCCACACACAACACAATGTGGTATTCATAAAAATCCATACAAAAAACTAAACTTCGAACATTGGAATGGAAACAACTTCAAATTATGAT